>QBDW01001318.1:0-109505 GCA_003261595.1 Maconellicoccus hirsutus
TGGTGTTGGTGAAGAACAAATCATGATTTGAATTTCAATAAAGAGTTAAAATCATCATGTCATAAAAACATGAAACCTTTTCATTGCGCAAAAACTTTTCATTTTTCTTATATAATTTTTTCATTTGAAAAAATGGAAAGATTTTCCCTAATTTCTGAGACTACAATCCTATTTTACTTGCTTTCTTTTTAGAATTTTTACTGCTTGCAGGATAGAACCTGTCGCAGGAATGTTGTCGCGATTTTTAATAAACAATTAATGCACTTTCGATTACATTAATATGTTTAATTGATAGTAATATCACAATTATTAATTACTAGTATTCATTAGGACTACTTCTTGAGATCCAATAATTACTTGTATTTTGGGGGACTTATATGTGAGGGCGCATACGAAAAGGGACCACTTGGCCAAAATCATAATTTTACAGGAGAGAGTTTAAAGTTGTCAAATTCTTTACTTAAAACATCAAAATTTGCTCGAAATATTGAAAATTGAGATCGGTGGTCGGTTTCATTCGATTCTTGAAGGTTTTTTACATAAATTTCATAAAGAAAAAAAAATAAAAAAAAATTTTGAGCAATTTTTGAAAAAAAATATTTACGTATATGCTCAACTTCAAACGTCGAAATTTCCTCGAAATATTGAAAATTGAGATCAGTGGTCAGTTCCATTCGATTCTTGAAGGTTTTTTACATAAATTTCATCAAAAATAAAAAAATCAAAATTTTGGCCAAGTGGTCCCTTTTCGTATGCGCCCTCACATATATTAGCTATTTCCGTGCGTTCGTGTTTTTCGGGGTTTCGCAAAATGTGAGGAGCTGGGCACCACCACCGGCTAATTACGTTAATTTCCAAATGGAACTTACCAAACTTCGAAATTTCAATGCATCGCTTGACAACTCTTACAATCTCTTCAATGTGGTACCTGCACAAAAATAAATAACCATTATAAGCTACAATTTTTCTGGTATTTTTTCAATTTCCAACACATTTTTTGAAATCATAAAACTACACATTTCGTGTTTTTTTATCGGTAAATCTTCATCGATGCATCGCTTTAATTAAATTTTCACCAGTTTCCCTCGGCGTATAAAAATTCCACCAAATTTCGAATATTCCACGTAGAGTCTATGCAACCCGCACAGCGTGAAAAATCACTAACTCATCGACACAAAGGCACAAATGCCCATTAGCGAATTAATAAAACGTGATTTATCTCCATCATCTCCGGAACCACGACGTGAATTATTTTTAAAAAAGGATTAAACTTAACGAAGCCCATATGCCCACATGGGAATCAGATTTTGCAAGTGTTACCGCGTTATTAGGTAAATATTTTCGCATCGGAATACCAAAATTAAAAGACGTAAATGATAACAGCGTTAATAATAAAACATTAAATCATCTTTTAAAATTGTCCTCGACGTTTCACCTCTTTTCGTGTATTGTTAAAGGGTGTCGACATAACTCCATTATGTTTTCATTATATCGTTCATTCTTTTTCCGACGAGTTAATCTTATAAAGCGATCAACATTTCATCAAGTATTATAAATTTTATTAAATAAACAAAACGATACACTCGGGGGTACTACATGTGTGATGGGTAAATGGTGAATACATGCCTGCGTATTTTTCGACGTCGTTTGTTTTATAAATAGATACGATATATTGCTTTAATTCGTAAGATCGAGTTTATTTTTTCTATAATTTGAGTCTATTCTTTGAGAAAATAACGAGAATATTCAGAAAATTGTTCAATACGATACGTCGAAATATGCAATATTTCAGATCGTGAAAAAAAAACATTAAATTATACGGCACGATACCATAAATACTACTCACAATTTCACATACGTCAAACCAAATGGTTCGTTTTCGTAGAAAATAATCATTTAGAATTAAACCTACTTCATCCTAATTTATTTGGTTGCCATTCAAGCGGCGTTTTTCACAAATTAGGGTGACACGGTCCTTCATCACGAGCGCAGAATTCACCTCGATAGGAAAATGTTTTTTTTTTTAATGCAGTGGGCGACTTCATAATACGTAATTATCGTTATTTCGTATCGTAAACACGGCCAATTTTCGTGTAAACAAATACCCCGCAGGATAGATCTTTCGACGAAGACGTCATCGAAGAAAGTTTCGATGTTTGCTAATGCGGGTGATAAATTTACGCCGAAATGGCTAATTATTAAAAAGGTACGAATTACCAACGATATATTACTCGATTGAGATAAAAGCGTTACTTGAGTCCATTTTCATAATGAGATCGCGCAGTAGCCATGGGACGATGCGAATTGTTAAATGATTTGTCATAGTCAGTGCACCTAAAATTAGAGATTAATTTCTAGAATTTGTTCGATGTTTGCGAAATACTCGTATCAGCAACTGTAGATATATCATCGAATAGAATCAACCGCCGGAGACGAAAAAGGGCGGTTTTCATCGAAATTATAACTTTTCACTCAGCTCTCAAGAGAGCTGATAAGAATCCTTTGGGTGGGAAGAAAGTTAAGAAGAATTGATATATTCAAAAAAACAATTCACGTTGTAGGAAGATGTGTTTTTCTTCATACGTAATTTTTCCAATTTTCAGAAGTTCAGGTTAAGCTTTGCTACTAATGAAATAAATTACCATAAATCTTGCGATGTGATGATAAAATATTTGTCAACGTAACGTACGTTATACTTACTACTGTTTTTGTAATCGAACACTGGAATTTCATCTGAAACAAATTTACAAACAACTCGTATTACAATGAGCATAAACTATAATAAAGATCATTCATGTAAACAAACATATTCCGAACTATAAACGAAAAAGTATTCAACTTTCAAGTGTGATTGTGATTACAAACCAATACGTTCATTCATTGTTCAATATCTAATTATCATTCTATCACCTACTTTCATTACACATTTTACAGGAGAAGATGAAATCAAAAATATCTTATCGAATATACCAACTAAAATACCAACAGTACCGGGCTTCTGTCCAGGCAGAAACGAATCATCATACAGTATTAACGACCAACACGATATTATCCAACAAACATCATTAATATTTCAAGAACCCTTGCCAACAGATTTCTCCATCCTTATCGTGTACAAATTATCAGAAGGTAAAATACACAACACTCCGTATACCTCCGTTTCTTCAACCTCTCCGGTGGAATTTCAGGTACATCGGATCCAGCTACCGTATTCATGATATACAACGAAGACGGCGACGATCAGCTTGGAGTAACGATAGACGATTCCGGTATTTCTTTAATTTACAAGAAAAACGCTGAAATCGGCGATGAAACAGTTCCCAACACCGTTGTACCTTTTGAATTACCGATCTCTCGTGGCAAGTACGATATTACATGGGAATCAATTACACGTACATGATAATCATACGAAGTACTTACCGTGTATTGTTCTTCGAATAGATGGACCAGAGTGGCGTTTAGCATTAAAGGAAACTCGGCTACGTTGATTTATAATTGTACCACTCAAATTACTCAACAATTCCGGCGTAGTTTAGATGAACCATTTAGTGTAGGAGGTGTGACGTCTATCGGACGTTCATTGGATGAAGTTCAAATCAAACCTTTTAAAGTAAAATGATCTTGGCTTGATATTCGATAGTGCGATATTTTACAATTACTTACCCGGTATTCGATATTTATTTAAGTACCTGGAAGTTATTCTTATTCCGATTTTCAACGGTTTAAATTTACCTGTTTTTAATTTAGTTCGAGTATGATTAAGATACCGTCTAAATTTACTCAACGTAAAAAAAACAGAAGATATCTCCGATGTTGAAATCATATCTTTGTTAAAATCTTCAATTTCAATTCAAATTTTAAATCGGAAGTCGTCTTCCAATTTAATTCCACTCTACTCCTGTAGTGCACAAGAGTGGGGGAAGGGGCTCCCCTACAATTCGCGATAAACGGTAACACCAAATCAACCAATAGAAATGGTTGTTTTTATCAGCTAAATCTGAACGTTAAAAATTCGAATTTTATCAAAGTTTTCAATGAGTTTCATCTTTACCAATTTCCACTAGAAAAAAAAACAAGTCGTAGCTATCACAAATACAACTTAGAGACTACACGATGAGATTAGAATACGAAATATAATATTCGTTCGATACATTTCAGGGGGAAATTCAGTTACTGAAAATTACTGCCATTCCTGATACAGCTTATGACTTATGTAAAGAGTACGTGCTGGATTGTAACGTTACCGAGAATAATTTGAATTCCGTCACAGAAAATGTTCACGAGCAAAATAGCATTATACCAAATGAAATTGACACGAATGGCGTCTCAACTAGAAACTACGACGTAGCGGATTTCAATGTATTTTTCTCGCGACGTCCTATATATTTGATAAAGCATTGGAGGCGTATATTAATAACGTGTATTTCGCAGAATTCCCTAACCGAAGAACAAATAGGGAGTGATTCAGTAACAAGAAATGTTGTTGGTCCTCCTGGACCGAGAGGTTACACAGGTCCTCCTGGTTTGCCAGGTACTCCGGGTGAGAAAGGTGAACCTGGGAAAGATGGATTGCCAGGAATGACCGGTATTGCGGGATCTCCTGGACACGTGTTTTTAATGCCGGTAAGGAATAGTCCAAAATTATCTTCAATTTTCGTCAAGTAATGATGAACTATGGATACTTGTTTGAGATGAAATTATTGTATTTCACCATAAGCTCTTCGAAATATCCGTCGATTTGTATTTTACGAGGTGATAAGGAATTTCAATTAAGAGGACAGTTCAGACTTGCAAGTTTCTCGACATTCAAAAATTCTGAAAAAATCTCAAGTACTCGCTGAGTATTATGTGATTACTAATAAAGTACTTAATAGGTACTTACCTGCATGTTGAAAAAAAAAACGTAATTCCCACACGTCAAAGAAAAACACCACGCGATTCAATGCCAACATTTCTCAAAGCGTTGGGGCCTCTTAAATACAAAATGTAATCTCGTAGCTATGTCAGTAGGTTTTCTATAGTTTTGTAAATAGCATTACGCTTAAATCCATTAAACAAGCTTAAAATATTATATCAGTGAAAATGTATTTTTCACGTTTATTATATCACCCAACGATTGTAGTTCAACATCAACATCAATTTTACTTATTAAGAAAAACAAGCCGAAAATTCTTAGGGCTATAAATCAATTTCCCAAAACGTCGTTCTCGTCTGCCTCATCGCCAGATGCTATCTAACGTCACTACGCAATGATAAGAAATTTAATTCATCATTTAGAAAGAAAAAAAAACGCAAACTTGTCGACTAGATGTAAACCGTTTTGATTTTTCCTCTAAAAACCAGTACATTAAGAAATTGAGGAGAAAAAAAACCTAAAAATCAATATTGCGTTTTACGCAGAATTTCAGTAAATCCATCTTTCGACGCTTGTATTACAACAAGAGCTTATGAAATCCTCGATTTATTCAATTAATTTTATCCTTCTCGGGTCAGTATATGACGAAACGAGATGAGAAGATGAAACATTCTCCTCATTTGTTATGATAGCAGAAGGTATACTCTATGATGGAAAATTTTTCTCATATGGAATTCCAATTCAGGGTTCAATATGGAATTCATAATTTTGATATAACACACTTTGTTTTCATTGAATATTTTACCGGCGATTTCAAAAACCAATTTCACATTGCCGAATGCTGGTGAAACTTTTACCTGACGAACATTCAATAATCCAATTTTTAAATGATTTGTGTTGAATTTTTCACTCAGCTTAATAGTCAGACAAACGAAAAAGGACCGAATTCGCAAGTTGAACAGCTTAGACAAATGTTATCGCAGCATGTGGTAAGTTTGGCCAGAATCATACAAATAAAAACCATTATTCACAGATGGGTATGCGTAGGCAACAATGAGAGGAGCAGATGGACCAATGGGATTAACTGGAATACCAGGTCCAGAAGGTCCTGTAGGACCAGAAGGTCAAAAAGGAGAACTTGGCGAGGCCGGTGAACAGGTTAGTGATACAAAAAGCTTTCAGGATTGCGCTACGCTTGATACTGGAAAATTAATGATGTGTGATTCAGGGTATACAAGGTCCTCGAGGATTACCTGGTACACCGGGTAGAATGGGACTTCGAGGTAGACCTGGAAGAGATGGAGAGCGTGGTGCAACCGGATATCCTGGCCCTAAGGGTGAACAAGGAGTAGTTGGTCAAATGGGTAAGTAATCAAGTGTTGAGTAGAATCATCTCCAGATATCCGCGCGTCTTATCTCCATCTATTTTTTAGGATTACCCGGAGAAAAAGGTGATCATGGTGGACCAGGACCAAAAGGGTTACCAGGTGCTCCTGGGAACGATGGCCCACAAGGAGAAGAGGGTCCTCAAGGATTACCAGGTCCAGCAGGGGCGATGGTAAGTTTATTGAATACCTCATTTTTGGAAAAAAAAAGAAAAACCTAAGTAATCGTTTTCGTATTACTCGACGAAACTTGATACTTTTTCAAACGAAACAGTTACACCTTTTAAAAGAAAACGCTTTGGTTTCAAATTTTAAATGCGTAAAAAGAAACCCAACGGTAATTCGTATCGTTTCAAAAACGTTTTACGAAATAAACAAAACAACATTTTTTACTTCAATTCGTTAAGATATTCGAGAAGAAAAAGTCACCCACCAGCTTGAAAAACTATAAATCGCTCTCAGAAAGAAATTTGAACTCAAGTTGTTTACAAAAACATCAAATTCGAAAGAAACTTTTGAACATGTTTCCAAATACATATAATTCTAATATAAAAAATTTAGTAAAAAACAGCTCAATTTAACGAATTTTTGAAGGGTCCAAGAGGTTTCCCAGGCTCCAGGGGTTTACCAGGACCTGCAGGACAACCAGGAATACCAGGAGCAGAGGGTCCAGTTGGACCGAAGGGAAATGCAGGTCCTCCGGGCCAATCAGGCCCACCTGGTCAACCTGGTCTTGTAGGACCAGTGGGTGCACCAGGCCCTCAAGGATTATTAGGACCACCAGGAATTCCGGTATATGAATCAATAAGCAATCTTTTTGATGTCTATGAAATTATATTCACATAGTATTACTAGGGTCCAGTTGGTAAACCTGGTCTACCAGGATTACCTGGAGTTGATGGACCTCCGGGGCACCCGGGAAATCCTGGAGCAGCTGGTGCTAAAGGAGACGTTGGCTTACCTGGACTTATAGGACCATCTGGTCCTGCGGGAGCCAAAGGGCCTAAAGGAGATGAAGGTAAACGAGGTCCAACTGGAGATAAAGGAGATAAAGGAGAACGTGGAGCTGAAGGTGAAAAAGGAGACCAGGGAATAAAAGGAGATCAAGGGGCTCAAGGACCCATAGGAGCACCTGGCATTGAAGGACCTGAAGGACCAAAAGTAACGACGAGAATATTTCAAAATTAACTCGAATTACGTAATCTTATTTTAGGGAATAGAAGGTCCTCGTGGTGAAACTGGTGTTCTGGGAGCAGTAGGAGAAAAAGGTAAAATTGGTATTACTGGGCTTCCGGGGTATCCTGGGCCACCTGGAGACAAAGGCGATAAAGGAACAGAAGGTAAATCCGGTATTCCAGGAGAGAAGGGACAAAGGGTATGCAATTTCATGCACTAAATGCCATTATTTAATTCAGAAACTAAAAAAAAACATCAACTTTGATTTTAGGGATTTGACGGACAAACTGGTGAAAGGGGAGAGCCTGGACAAAGAGTAGGAATTAATCGTTCAAATAGAAACGTTGATTTGAAAATGTTCTAATTAATTTTGTTATCGAATAATTTTGATACAGGGACCTCGGGGACCAAAAGGCAGACCTGGAATTGATGGTGTTCCTGGACCAAAGGTATTAAAGTAATTTTATCTATGAAAAAATGCAAATAAAACAATTTAAAAAAACAAAACACCACGTCAGGGCGATACTGGTCAACCAGGTTCACCTGGAAACCCAGGAGAAAGAGGACCACAGGGAGAAGAGGGACCAAGAGGATTTTCTGGTCCACCTGGTCCTCCAGGACCCAATGGAAAAGATGGCATTCCTGGTCCATCTGGAGAACGAGGACCATCTGTAAGAAATCTCGTGCGTTTGTCACATTTCATCACAATTTCATCAAATCACATCTATTTCAGGGTGAACCTGGTTCTTCGGGACCACCAGGATTTCCGGGTATAATTGGCCCCCCGGGACCTGCAGGAGAACCAGGTCCAATTGGTGAACCAGGTACACCAGGTAACCCAGGACAAGCAGGAGAGCCAGGACATCCTGGTGAAAGTGGCAAAGAAGGGCCTCCAGGGCATATAGGGTCACCAGGAAAAACAGGTGAACCAGGTCCTCCTGGTATGCAAGGATTCCCTGGAGAAAGAGGACTACCTGGACCACCTGTAAATAAATAATCCCTCAAACAAATATAAAGAAAAATATAGCTGAATAGTATTTCTTTTAGTCCATATTTACCGTGATTTCCTAGGGAATACCTGGCTTGAAAGGAGACATAGGTTTACCAGGACCTCAGGGTCCTGAAGGAAGTAAAGGACAACAAGGAGAAGCCGGAAAAGAAGGACCTCCTGGACCAGAAGGAAGGAGAGGACCGCCTGGTCCCCCAGGTCCAGAGGGATTAAAAGGCGATAGAGTAATGAATTTATATTTCACCAAAGACCGATCATTTATTTAATAATGTAATTATTATAGGGAGAACCAGGTGCACATGGTCTACCTGGTCGTGATGGAGCTGAAGGTCAAAGAGGTTTACCAGGACCTGTTGGAGCCGTTGGGTCCCCAGGTGAAGATGGTGATAAAGGTGATACAGGTCCTCCAGGAGAGAAAGGATTCAAGGGAACTAAAGGAGAAATGGTACGATTGGAATAAACTTAACAAACTTCTTAAATAAACATATGGAGCAATTTAGGGGCCTTTAGGACCGGTTGGACCACAAGGATTACGTGGAGAACCTGGCTTAATTGGACCACCAGGAGATAAAGGACTTCCTGGTGAAATGGGAAGGGATGGAGGTAAAGGTGAAATAGGACCTCCCGGGTTAAATGGGCCTCCAGGCCAACCAGGATTGCAAGGTTTACCTGGTATACCTGGCACAAAAGGAGAGGTTGGAGATGTTGGACCAAAAGGTATTTTAGAATACAAAAAAAAAGCATAAAAGAATTTGCTTATTATTCTACTTATTTCAAAAACAGGACCTCCAGGAATGGTAGGACCACCAGGTGAACCAGGCCAACGTGGACCTAAAGGTATCGAAGGCTTGCCTGGTTTACCTGGTCCAGAAGGTCAACAAGGACCAAAGGGAGAACCAGGCTCATCAGGACCTCCTGGAATTCAAGGAGTCGAAGGAAAACAGGTAAAACTCGAAGAAACAAAAAAAATAACATTTTCAGTGAGCGACTAAATTTGAACATCGTCACAGGGTGATCGAGGACTTCAAGGAGCAAAAGGTGAAGAGGGCAAATCGGGGCTTCCTGGAGCTCAAGGCCCTATTGGTCCACCTGGCTCGGAAGGTCCAAAAGGAAACATCGGTTCACCTGGTTTCCCAGGAAATCCAGGCGAACCTGGTTTACAGGGACCAAGAGGTGAGCCAGGGAAGGATGGAGAAGATGGTAAACCCTGCACACCAGGACCTCCAGGCGAACCAGGACCACCCGGAAAAATGGGTCTTACTGGGCCAGCTGGTAAAGTGGTAAGTAATAAAAACCATCGACGATAATATTCTTTTAGTAAACCACGAATCTATTTCTTAGGGCAAAGATGGACCTGCTGGACAACAGGGCTCCGATGGCTTACCAGGTGAAAAAGGCGATAAAGGGTCTCCGGGTCCTACAGGCTCCGAAGGACCTATTGGACCTCCAGGACTGCCAGGATTACCTGGTGATCAAGGTCCAAGAGGATCTCCAGGCCCCGCAGTGCGTTTAATTTCCTTGATATGAAAATGGTGGTTGATTATACATTTTATTAATTCGAAAAATTCTAGGGTGATATAGGACCTCCGGGCATGCAAGGAACCGAAGGTCCAACTGGAAAACCTGGTCTTGAAGGTGTAAAAGGAGACAAAGGAGATAAAGGAAAACGTGGACCAAAAGGACATGAAGGAATATTAGGAGCTGTGGGGAAACCAGGCGATCCTGGAGAGCGAGGAGAAAAAGGAGACAAAGGCGATCCTGGCCCAGAGGGTCCAAAAGGAGAAATTGTGATTTCAACATATTTTAACTCTTTAATTCGGTTGATGTAAAACAGTCCTTGACAATAAAATCAATTTCAGGGTCCGATAGGTCCCCAGGGACAAAAGGGGAACGACGGTCCAACCGGTGCTTCAGGAATCGAAGGACCGCCTGGACCAAAGGGTTTACAAGGCGTTGTAGGAGATAAGGGAGAACGAGGTGTTGCTGGTCCTCCTGGACCACCAGGTCCTGCCGCCGATTTACCTCTTTTACCCCCCGAACTTCTATTCCAGAAAGAATCAATACGTAGAAGACGACAAAACGACAACGAGTAAGAGGAATAATTCTTACGAGTATAACAATATTTCCCAATATTTAAGTTTGTTTCATTAAGATCAAGCGAAGATACCTCTCAATCGTCTACCACCACTGCGAGACCTCCAAAAAAAGAATCTTCCGGTGGGCCTACATTTATCGACGTTTATACCTCCATTTACGCAATGCGGGAAGATTTGGAACGAATTCGGAAACCCTTAGGTCTTCGAGAAAATCCGGCCAGAACGTGCAAAGACTTATACTTCAGTCATCCTCAACTTAAAGACGGTATTACAAAAGGTCATCGGAATTATTAAAAAAAAACACACATTAAAATATTTTCCATTTTAAATAGGTTGGTATTGGATAGATCCGAATTCAGGAATGCCCGACGACGCAATATTTGTTCACTGTAATCTCACAGCAGCCGGAGAAACGTGTATTTATCCAAATTTAGAAACTCGGCGAATGCCAAATATTCAATGGAGAAAAGAAAATGATAAATTAGAATGGTACTCGAATCTTAGAGGCGGATTTAAGGTCGGTATTTCCTCGATACATACGAATAGCTGTCGTTATTAATTCAAAAATCACCGTAGTTCGGTTACGAAAGCGTGGGCGCCGTTCAAATGACATTCTTACGTTTATTGCACGAAGAAATACGTCAAAATTTCACCTACACATGTATCAATTCCGTTGCCTGGTTCAATGCTAAATTAGGAAATTACGATTCAGCTGTTAAATTTTTGGACGAAAGTGATACCGAATTTGCTGTCGACTCGCCAAATAAAGTTAACGTGTTGAACGACGGATGCAAAGTTTGTCGCGTTTGATTTTTATTTTAAATTAATGGTAATTTTATTCATTTCCTTTGTCATATTTTAGTTTAAAACGAAAGGAGAAACAGTATTTGAGATTAGAACCAAATCCATGAAACGGTTACCAATAGTTGACTTCTTCCCAGTAGATTATGGAATGCACAATCAAGCATTTGGCTTTGAAATCGGGCCATTGTGTTTTAGATAAATTTTAAGCATTATATTTTTTATAAAATACACATTTTTTTTCTTTTTTTGCTAAAAAGACCGATCCCCTCTAACTGTTTATCAAAATAAGTATAAAAAATTTATTCAAAAAATTCAATCGAACACTCAGTCTTAAGCAAATATTGATTAGTAAATATTTTAAATATTCGCAAACAACACAATGGGACAGTGATCACTACCAAAAACTTCAGTTCGAATAACATTATCACATACATTATCAACAAACCTCTTTGAAACGATGAAATAATCCAATCTCCTGCAAGAAAAAAAAAATTTTAATAAATCCGTAAATAAATAAATGAATAAACAAATGAAAGAGAAGCGTCATTTACCATCCGACATTTCGAGACCGAGCCTTTTGAAAATAAGTCCAATAAGTATACGCTCCTGTTTTATCAGGATATAAATGGCGAAAAGTATCGACAAAACCAGATTCTAATAACTCGGTCATGCTATCTCTTTCTTCTTGAGTGAATCCGGCGCTTTTAGTGTTAGTTTTTGGATTTGCCAAATCTGAAAATTTCATTTTATCGAAATTATTTTTGGCTAGGAAATAAGATACAAAGTGCAATGAAATTTACCAATAGGTTGATGAGAAACGTTCATATCGCCGCATAATATTACTGGTTTCTTTTCGTCCAATGATTTTAAATACTCTCTTAAATCTTTATCCCATCGTAAACGTTTACTTAAATTTTTCAAACCGGCTCCAGCATTAGGAACATCTGTAAAATTCAACATTAACACTTACAAAGTTATACAAAGAAATACAAAAACACTTACATATAGCGAGAAGATAAAATTTTTCGTATTCTGCAGTAATAAGTCTTCCTTCGTCATCGTATTCTTGTTTTCCTAGACCAAATTTCACCTTCAACGGTTTTTCTTTTGTGTACAAAGCAACGCCGGCGTATCCTTCTTTCATTCCTACAAATATGACATGTGAATATTTATCCTTTTATAATAAATACTAGGAGAAAATTGAAAAAATAATTATTCTTACCAGAACACCAATATGTGTGATAACCTTTAACTTTAACTTCTGGAGGTAGTTTGCTTTCGGAGCATTTTGTTTCTTGTAAACAGACTATGTCAGCTTGCTCTTTTTTTATGTAATCGAGACCATTTTTCTGTAAATTATTTTTAGAAAATGTTAAACTGAGAGTAAACAAGGAATAAGCAAACAGTATGTATTACCTTAACCCAAGCTCTGAGACCGGCTACATTCCAAGAGGCAATTTTAAGATTGGAAGGTTTACCATCAGATGTACACTTCGTATTAGTTACGACTAAAGAATCAATATCCGTTTCTGCTTTATTTAGAAGTTCCTTTTTAGATTTTTTTGGACTAGTTTTATCAGCTTCTTTTTCGTCTACATCACGTTTACGTTTCTTAGATTCTTCAGCTTTAGTTTCTTTTTGAGTGTTTTTCGATTTGGATTTCTCTTCGGGAATATCTGAAACGCTATCTCCTGATTCGGAATCAGTTTTATCTTCAGTAGTTTTTTTAGATTTGGATTTTGTTTTTGACGGAATGTTTTCTGTTTTTTTTGAATCTGAATTATCTTCATTTTTGAGAGTCTTCCTTGATTTTCCCTTTGATGGGACATTGTCTGCTTTGGTTTTCAAATCGGAGGTTTCGTCGGTCACTTTCTTACCGCTTTTTGATTTCGGTTCTCCTTGTGCGACGGTTTCATCAGCGTCGCTAATTTTTGAAGTCGCTGTTGTCTACAATTCAACACGTGAAATTATAACTTAAGTTTATTAACCGATTAATTAAAGATAGAAGGTCTTACTTTTCGACTTTTACGTGGCATGATATCGGATTCGAGAATGGTGAAATTGAATAATTTGTAATTAACTTCTTCCGTATCACAAAACAATACAAATAAGTTCAAAATAAACGAAAAAAGTAAAAATTTTACCATATTTTCACGGAAAATAGAACGCACGAGCGGGAAAAAATTTGGTTATCACTGCTAATTTGGGCGCGAAATCTGACGTAATGCTAAAAATCAGGACAAGTTTGCGGTTCTTTAGCTAAAAAAGCGAAATCAAAATTTTGTAATTAAAATTTTTTTATTTTTATTTTATCCATTCACTTTTTCGAAAATTCAGTCGATTTTATCAATTAACAATTAAACTTATTTAATTAGTGATTACGAATTTGAAATTATGAGAAAAAGAGAGTAAAAAATGAAAAAAATGAGAAAAAGAAAAAGTTCTACAATCGTGGTTTACACAATTCTACATGGGATGTTCCGGATTTTTAGCATTTTCAAAAAATTCTAACATTGTTCCGTCACAGCTCAAATTCCTCGTGAATCTCAAAAAAAAAGGATTGTTGATTTCACTAATTTTTTGTAAAAAAAAGTTTTCATCTTTGAAAAATGTATTGAAAAAAGAATTAATTTAGTCAGTATTAATTAAATAATTATGTTCGTGAAATCAAGAAATTGAACTACATGTACATATTCAATATTATATTAATCTTTAGTTGGGAATAATCAATTGTGAGTATCAAGTATTCACCCATTTCTACACGAAGCTATTATTTCTAATCAATTTATCAACCGATATGTATCCGGTGTTTGATTCTGTTATTTCTATACAATATTCACGTTACGTACATACTACTCTGGTGTTTCTCATTTATATAATTCATGCATCTAAAGTTTAGTTTTCTTGAAAAACGTAACACAATTAGTTTACCGGCAAACCATTCTAACTACTGAATTATGTTTCAACCAGAAATAATGGCTGGAATGATACCAGGAATGCCTGGAATTCCGGGAATGCATGGTATTCCTGGAATGATGGAAGAACAACACTACGATCATGAAGCTTATCATCAACAATTTCAGCAGCAACATCATGCACAGGAATACGAAGAACCTAGGGAAGCTACTTTCGAAAACGATGATGAAGGCGTATCTGGCGACTCACAAATTCGCTTTCCCGTCGCTTTGGAAAAAGCTTTAGATTTGAAATCTGAGCGAGCAAAACAAATCGGTGCTGATGAAGATTTAATATCAAATGATGGTACTTATTTTTTTTCTCGTTGAATTATTTAAGAAAGAATTTTCACATATGAACAATTTCAAGTTGTCGAAGAACATGAAATAGAAGAAGAAAGGAGACCTCTTGGTGACTATAGTGATGCGGAAGATGAAGAAGATGACGAAATTGAAGAAGATTCGAGTAAAAAAATTAAATCTAAAAGTCAGGAAAAAAAAGAAGGTAAGAAACGTAAAAGAAAGAAGAAAAAAAAGAAAAATCGTCAAGGTCAACAACAAAATAAGGAAAATGTTATGAATGGCGACGACAAATCTGCGGATAAAGAGAAAGAACCAGAAGTCGAAGTCGAGTTAGTCGTGATTTATTTTTTAATGTTCGTTCGTAATATTTAGTATATCGATGCCACAATTTCTTTAGATATGTCCAAGAAACTGTCAACATGAATCAGCTACATCCTCAATACCGTCAATATGCCAAGATTTTGGAACACTTCAAAATTCCAGAATCGGAAATGAAAACTCAGCCAATTGTAGATATTTCAAGAGAAATGAAATTAGCTCAAGAACTCGGAGCCAAGAGTAAAGAATTGACTGAATTCAAAAAAGTTCCAAAATTACCCGATGAATTTGACGAAGAAGAAGTAAGCCTTAAAATATTTCATTTTTTTCGGTCATACACATTTGCACAATTGTGTCGGTTTGCTCACGAATCAGTTCAGTGAAAATCTGAATTTTCGATTGTGTTTCGATGCAAAACCTAATTTGTTCGTTTTAGGGAAAACAAGATGGCGATAAAAAAGAAAAATTATCTAAACGAAAATTGAAAAAACTAACTCGTCTTAGCGTAGCCGAATTAAAACAACTTGTCAGCAGACCTGATGTGGTTGAGATGCATGATGTTACTGCAAGAGATCCTAAATTATTAGTACAACTGAAAGCGCACAGAAATACTGTACCGGTCCCAAGACATTGGTGTTTCAAAAGAAAAGTAATTTTTTAATATTTTTTTTGAAAATGTTTCCCATTTAATAACTTTTTCGCTATTTCAGTATCTTCAAGGAAAACGAGGAATAGAAAAACCTCCATTTGAATTGCCTCATTTTATCAAAAAAACTGGAATCATGGAGATGCGTTCTGCTTTAACGGAAAAAGACGAACAGAAAGCTTTAAAAGCGAGAATGAGGGAAAAAGCTAGACCCAAATTGGGTAAAATTGATATCGATTATCAAAAATTACACGACGCATTTTTCAAGTATGCGATATTTTTACTCGATTTTTGAACTAGATCCGATATCAGTATTCATGTTGAAATTACAGATGGCAAACCAAACCGAAATTAACTATTCACGGAGATTTATACTACGAAGGTAAAGAATACGAAACGAGGCTGAGAGAGAAAAAACCAGGAGACCTATCAGATGAATTAAGAACTGCTTTAGGAATGCCTGTTGGACCTCATGCTCATAAAGTAAATTCTAATTTCCACAAAATTTTAATTTTTCGTGATGGAAAATGAATTAATATATTTTTTCAGGTTCCGCCTCCTTGGTTAATTGCCATGCAACGTTATGGACCTCCTCCTTCTTACCCAAGTTTGAAAATTCCCGGTTTGAATGCTCCTATTCCCGAAGGTTGTTCGTTCGGATACCACGCTGGAGGTTGGGGAAAACCTCCGGTTGACGAAACTGGTAAACCGTTATACGGTGATGTGTTCGGTATCCATTCGTTGGCGCCAAAAGTACGTGTTTCTTTAATTGTCTCTCATTTCGAATTGCTATTAATTATTTAAATTATTAGATTCCCGAAATAGAATACGAAGTCGATAAATCGATTTGGGGTGAATTAGAATCTGAATCTGAAGAAGAAAGCGAAGAGGAAGAAGAAGAAGAAGGAGAAGGTGCAGAGGAACAAGACGAAACCGGAATGGCAACTCCAGCTGAAGGTTTAGTAACTCCATCAGGCATGGCATCTATTCCAGCCGGTATACATACACCTGATATCATCGAATTGAGGAAACGTAAAATCGAAAGTGAAATGGAAGGGTGAGTGAACACAATTAACGTGTATTTTTCTATCCTTTCGTCCTTAATTGCGATATTTTTCGCTTTCAGGGGAGAAACACCTGCTCTGTTCCAAGTTCTACCTGAGAAGAAGGTAGATAAAGTATCTGGTATGATGGGATCTACCCATATCTATGACGTACCTAGTGTACCAGGTGGACCAATTGGTACGAAACGTCCGGATGGTCCTGGTACTGTTGAATTAGCGTTAGGACCTTCCGAATTGGATCTAATAGATAGCGGAGCGATTGCTGCTCGTTATGAAGAACAAATCAAAGAACAGCAATCGCAATTACAGAAAGAAGATTTATCCGACGTTGTCGCCGAGCACATTTCCAGGCAAAAAGTAAATTTTGTTTCTATTTTTCTGATATTTTTAAAGAAATTCGTTATTGTCTTATTTTCTATTGCAGGCTAAACGAAAGAAACCTCAAACTCAAGAGAAATCCACTAAGAAATACAAAGAATTTAAATTTTAACTTGCTGAAAGGGATTATATTTTTGAATTTTATTTTACATTCAATTATGAGTATTTCGATTGTATTTAATCTATGAGATCGTGTTTTTTCATTAAAAAAAATACTTGCTTGTGTTTTTTATTCGTCTTTTCTTGGTAAAATGTCGTGTAAAGTGATTATTGAAATTGTTTTCCGGTAATTTATAACGCTAAAAGGAAGAGTTTAAAATAGAAATGCATATTGCATACATCTTATTTTCCATTATTAACGAAATGATGAGGGCTTATGTGTATAAGCAGACAATATCTCTGTCAAAAGCTCCAGTATCCAAATGGAAAGTTGAAATGATAGTCTTCTGGTTTTAATTCATTTGATACCTCTTCCTAAATGAAATCCAATGAGTTCATTTTACAACGTGAAATATACAAAAATGCTCATGAGGTTTTTCTCATTATAGCACTTCGCATTTTTCCATAATACTTTTTATACTTTTCCCTCCGCCATTTTGTTTCTAAAGGTTGATTTTATCCAACTCGACCTGAAAATATAAATTAACACGAAGTTAAATCAGTGAACCTCGTTCTTTCACATTTTATCCTTCTTCAAATCTCAAATAAAGGTTTTAGAATTTTTCGAATTTCTAATCTATCAATCCATGAACTTCAAATGGAAAAGTTTTTTCCGTTTTTCAAAAGCGTTCGAAAGCTCTTAGCTCGGTATACAAAAATTTTTCTGTGACGAAAGGAGTAATAAAGTGACGTCATCAAAGCTGTTTATCTGTTTTGAGTTTTGTCCTTGATTCATTAGTGATTCGATATTCGATGGTTTTGTGTATTTTGATTCATATAATATTTGATTTACGTAGTTATCAGAAGAATTTCGTGGATAATTCATTATTAATTAGTTCATAAGTGTTTCGTAAAATTCTTTTGATATTTTATACTAGTTTTAAAAGTTTAATTTGCTTCCATAACAATGGCTCTTAAGTTGGTAGTTGGTCAAAGTAAGCTACTTTATTTTTCTATTCAATAATTATCTGTAATATTCTAATTTGGACGATATCTCTTGATAAAAGTATTCTCTACAAACTTTATACCGACACAAAAAGTTTCAATATTTCATACAAATCACTGAATTAATGATAAAATGCTTGAAACAAGATCCGCGCTTCTTCCCGAGAAACGTTATCATACGATCTGTAGTAAATTTCCTGCTACTGATATTGTTATTGCTGCTATATAATTTCCAACTATGCGTAATTTTACTGCGAAAATATCTATAACGATTTAGTGTTAATCTAATATTTCGTAGAAATGAAAATATTATGCATAATTTTAGCTTATTGTTATTAAATACCCACAGCTCATAAGCTGTATCGATTTTTTGGCTGATATTATCATATTTTTAGGGTATTTATTGAAGTCGCTCTATTCGATTAAAAATTTGCGTAGGACGTACAGACTAACGGTTGACTTGTCTTATTGTTTTCTATCAACGGTTCATAGGGGAAAGATGAAGACGATTCGTGAATGAAACTTTTTTCTTTTAGAATAAAAATCGGAATGAATCATTTCGATAGCAACCATTAATGGTATTTGCGTTGAATACCAGACTTTCCAATAAATCACAAAATTACAATAGAAACATGAAATTTATTATTTAAGGAATACATATGAATCTAATTTATATTTTTTTTCGTTTCTCTTCTGGTTCGTCGGTACCCTCGGTGGTTTCATCTTTTGCAAAAATTGGCTTCGGTTGTGTTTTGGAATAAGCCGGACTAACCCAGTAAGGATTTTCTGCTGCTTCTTTAGCGTATTTCAATATAGCTTCTCTGGGATCTTGATCGTCTTCCACTCGTTTACTTAAACCCAAATTCCGAATTACGTACGAACTCAAAGTAGACCCACCGGAAGCCACTCTACCACCTTGTCCAGATTTAATGGGCAAATCTGGACGTCTGGATTTGAGCGGATCCATTCGATCTTTTTCGATTTGTTTACGAATAGATTTCGGTCTGTCTTGTCTAAACATAGGTAGTGCATGCGGAGTAATGACTTGTTGATAGGAAACAGTTTCGATTTGTCTGGTTTTGGCGGTTCGTCTGTTGGCGCAGAGAGTTGCTCCCTTGGTGCTCTGATCTCCGTAGTATACCTTGAGCAAACCGTTACCGCAACCGACAAATATCTGGTGTAGTTTTGGGTGCCAATGAGTTTTGATTACGTGCGAACTGGTCACAACAACTTCTTCGATTCGGTTGAATGTATTTACATCGTAGAACAACAATTTGCCTTCTTTTTCTCCCTTCTCTAACGATACTCCTGTGATAATTACGGTGTCTTGGGGATTAAACATGGCATCTGTGCTGGCGTAACGTGAAAATAAACCGTTGGCCGTTCGCAGGGCGTTTTTGAACATTCGCAAATCCCATAATTTCATGGTGTCGTCGCCGCCTCTGGTACATATCAAATTACCACTGTACGAGAATGCGATGCGAGAGGTATCGCTGCCGGATTGATGCGCGTCTCTTATTATTTTCGAAGGGTTTACGAACATTTTACGAGTATCCCAGAGTTGAAATGAACCATCTTGGCAAACGCAAGCTATAAAGTTGGCGTCTCTACTGTAGCCGCAAGTTGTAGGTGTAGTTTTCAAGCCATTTTTCGCTCTGCATTTTATTACACTTTTATGTTGCAACGGTCGGAATATATTCCATAGTCGGCACGTGCTATCTTCGCAACTGGTGAGAAATTCTTCGCGGATACGTGGATGCCAGCATCCGTCCGTTAATGGAGATGTATGACCTTTGGTTTTAGCCATATCGGAAATGTATTGATCTCCTTTGACCGTTTCTAGTATTTCGTGACCATCACGATCGTGTACTTTTGCTTGAGCCATTCCGGAAATTATTAAAATTCTATCGCCAGTCGACGAAAAACTAAGAGATTTTATTGGGTAATTGCCAACTGGATAAAGAGATCTGAAACTTTTACAAGTACTATCCATACCGGCGAAATCCCAGAATCTCATTTCATAATCTAAAGAACCAGTAACAAATCTTGTACCCGTTGGATCAATGGCCAAAGCTGTTATCGCTTTGCTTCCATGTGTAAATGATACATCGCGAGCTATGGGTAAATCAATACTTTCATCGTCTGAAGCTTCGTCATCCGATTCTTTATTTGAAGTTTTGATTTTTTCTCCCGAAAGAGACGATGAAGGTTCGATGGTATCTTCGAATGGATGAAAATTCGATGGCATTGGAGGGCCTATCAAATCATCTGAGTCGTCCTCGTTTTCCGCTGGTAATGATCCTGTTGCGCTTTCGGTTGATGTGGTTTCACCAATAAACGAAGGCACAGGAGGTCCTACTAAATCCTCCGATTCGTCGTCGTTTTCCGGTGGTAACGGACCTATTGTGTCTTCATTTCGTGTGTCATCGCTGATAAACGAAGGCACAGGGGGTCCTATTGTATCGTTCGATTCGTCGTCTTCTTCGTGTAATTTATTTTCCTCACTTTGATTCATTTTTACGTCGCCCGGAATCGATTGCGTTGATTGTTGAGGGTTGTTCGAATCACCAGAATCGTCGCATTCTTCTTCGCTACTTTCATCGTAAGATACTAAAGAATTCATTGTTACACGATAATATGTTTATAAATTGTAAATATATTCGAATGTTCGCGATTTATTTCATTTTTTTTTCGGAAATGATTTTTTATCATTTTTTTCTACGATGAAAATAAACAAGATTTTTTAATGCGACGTTGCCATTTCACCGAAGTGTTTTTATGTCTTAAGCAACATGCGCGCTCTGGCGGATTTTATTATCGAATTCAATGTTACCAGTTTTCAATCGTTTAAATTACCGTTGATTTTTTTCGTAATTTAATTATTTTCTTTCAATTTTGTTTGGATAATTATTTGTAACGTTGAAAAAATTGCTTTAATTTTTACGAAAGAATGCATTTCTTTAGAATTGGATTACGTTTTGTATTAAATCGAAGTATTAATAATGAAATATTATTCTTAAGTAATATAATCTTTATTTTAACTCGTGATATCCACCGAATTCATGCCGATTGGTGTATTACAAAATGATGAAATTCACTGTACTAAACTTTATCGTATATTTTCAGAAATTATGAACGATGTAATCAAACAAAAGAAGAAATCCGGAAAGGAAATCGAATGGAGAGTGTTGGTGGTAGATCAACTCGCCATGAGGATGGTTTCGGCGTGTTGTAAAATGCACGAAATATCCGCCGAAGGAATTACAAGTATTGAAATAAATCGGTCATACTTGTTTGAACGTATAGGAGCGAATTAATCTCTGATTAATTTAATTTCAGTCGTCGAAGATCTACTCAAACGACGAGAACCGTTACCATCGATGGATGCTGTGTACTTGGTCACTCCCAGCGAAAGATCAGTTCACGCTTTGATGAAAGATTTTGAAAATCCCAATCGCACCATGTATCGTGCGGCTCACGTATATTTTACCGAAGGTATAAATTTACAAAAATACTTCGCGTTTCAAAAGTGACTCGCCGGAGATGTGAAATGAAAAACATTCGTATGAAGTTCCGTAATCGAAATAAAACAATATTATTTCAGCTTGCCCTGACGAATTATTTAACTCTTTAAGCCATCACAAAGCCGCCAAGTTCATCAAAACGTTGAAAGAAATTAATATCTCGTTCGTGGCCTACGAACGTCAGGTAAATTACGACACGTAAACGTGTACGAACGCGGCTTGCGCACGGTGATGGTTTACTAACGAAAATAATTGTTTTGTATTACGGTGATAGCGAATGTGTTTTATGTGCTGTAATTTCTACGCTTAAGGTGGTATTGTATTAATTTTAAATAATGTTTGTTATAAATGCGGCCTTTATAGTATGCCAAGAGGAGCTATTTAACGAATTATGTAAATCTCCGGCAGCGAAAAAAATTAAAACGCTGAAAGAAATTAATATCGCTTTTCTACCTTACGAGTGTCAGGTTGGTTGGTTGTGAAATGTTGCACGTTATAAGTACCGAGCTTTTTTTAATCAAATTGGACGCTAGTGAAATCGTATTATTTTTGTGGCGCTTCGATTTATGTGTAAAACGATTAGGAATTTATTAGAAAAAATATATGTTTAGGTCTTCTCGTTGGATACGCCGGAAACATTCCAATGTTATTATAATCCATCTTACTCCAGCACCAGACTCGCCAATATGGAACGTATCGCCGAGCAAATTGCTACACTTTGCGCGACCTTGGGAGAATATCCATCTGTGCGTTATCGAGCGTAAGTACAAATTTCCAAAAATCATCGTCGTTTTCGTCGTATTCATAAAATATTTCTCTCGTAGCGATTTCGATCGTAACGCCGAATTAGCCCAAATCGTACAACAGAAATTAGACGCTTACAAAGCGGATGAGCCGACTATGGGTGAAGGGCCGGAAAAAGCTAGATCGCAGTTGATGATACTAGACCGAGGATTCGATTGCGTTTCACCGGTGCTGCACGAATTAACCTTCCAAGCTATGGCCTACGATTTATTACCCATCGAAAATGATGTTTACAAGTAAATTCTTCGTTATTGCGAAATAATACGTATTAGAGGATTATACGATGTTGTATTTGCAGATACGTCGCCACTTCCGGCGCGCCCGAGAAGGAAGTTTTGTTGGACGAGAACGACGAACTTTGGGTGGAACTTAGACACGAACATATTGCCGTCGTTTCTCAGTACGTAATTTTTCAAGATGATCTCGCGATGTGACTATTTATAATTCGTTTTTTTTGCCTTAAATTAGAAACGTGACGAAAAATTTGAAGAAATTTATCGATTCTAAACGTATGCCTCAAGGCGATAAACAATCGATGCGTGATTTATCGACGATGATCAAGAAAATGCCTCAGTATCAAAAAGAGCTGAGTAAATATTCTACCCATCTTCATCTCGCCGAAGATTGCATGAAAAGTTTCCAAGGAGTTGTTGATAAATTATGTAAAGTCGAGCAGGTATGTTGTACGAATCTTGAAATAAATCGATTTTTTTATTTACCCGAATTATTCTTGCTCCGGCAGGATTTAGCTACAGGAATGGATGTAGAAGGGGAACGTATCAAAGATCATATGCGCAACATTGTGCCCGTTTTGCTCGATCAAAATATCAGTAATTTCGACAAGATGCGCATAATCATCTTATACGTTATTTCGAAAAACGGCCTATCCGAAGAAAATCTCAATAAAGTTGTTCAACACGCGCAGCTTTTACCGGAAGAGAAACAAGCTATCATTAATTTATCTCAGCTCGGATTAAACTCTGTGGTAAATGTATGTTTTAACCGTTGCCGTGACGTAAAAAAAAAGGAACGTCTCCGCGTTGAAATCTTAATTTTATCACGTTTCGGTTGGCATTTGCGCAGGGTAATCGTAAGAAAATTTATCAAATTACTCGCAAAGAAAGAAGCAGCGAGCATCAGTACCAGATGTCTCGATGGACACCGGTGGTAAAGGATTTAATGGAGGATTGTATCGATGATAAACTCGATCTCAAGCATTACCCATTCTTGGCCGGTCGTGCAGCTTCGACCGGATATCATGCTCCAACCAGGTATGCCTTATGACGTGAACACCGCGAAGTTCTTCGTTTCTCATCCGTCGGTTATTTTTAGCGCTCGTTATGGACATTGGCATAAAGATAAAGGACAACAATCGCTAATTAAAAATGTACCTCGTTTGATCGTGTTCATCATTGGTGGCGTGAGCTTCTCGGAGATGCGATGCGCCTACGAAGTAACTAGTGCCGTTAAAAATTGGGAAGTCATTATCGGTAAGTTGCATAGCTTTTTTAGTAATTTTACACGGAAATGTAATTCGATGTGATTTCAGGATCGTCGCATGTCCTCACTCCAGAAGGCTTCCTGACTGATTTGGCCAATTTGAGTGCTTAGAAAGTTAAGAAAAAGATGACACGTTTTCCCCATTTTTTCTTAGCTTATTTTCGCTTGTGGTCTTTTATTCCATCCGCTTTCTGTTTTCCTTCTTTCGTTTTAATTTGATTTTTTTTCAAATTTGAATAACGATAGATATTTTTTAACATGTTTTTATTACTTTTAATTTATTCAATTAGATTACCATTTTTTTAATAACATTTAGATTTATGATTTGCGCGTCGGATTGTTACGTTCGAGGATATTGATGAAGATGGACGAAGAGAGGTTATCAAAAGTGCATTTATATTTTTCAATTACATATTTCGCGTAATTAACACGTAATTGCGATGTTTCAAAGAAATTAGTATTTTGAATGTTTGCATATAAAGTCATAGTTTTCATTTTGCATATTTCGCATGCTTTTAACTACGTTCCTGTTTTTTCTTGTTTTGTTTTTATTTCGCCATATTTAATTTCAGATCAAGTGTGATCACGTTATGTTGTACTTATTTCGGCCTAGAAGTGCCGGTAATTATTGGGTTTAGAAGCATGTACGGTTACGTTATATTTTGTAATTTAGATGTGAGGATTTTCACATTTTATATATACTCACCGAATTCTCTTTTAAAAGAAATTTTTTTCTAGGATTTAGGGACACTTTGTTTATTGTTATTGTTATTCGGCAACATTGCATTCCAATTATTTTTTTAATTACTTCGTTTTGATCGTAAGTTATTTGATTTGTAATTCTATTTTTTTACGTGTAACTCGATCTTGGGACACTCTAATCGTTATTGTTGTAGAGATATTTTACGTAGTTTTGTTTATTTTGGCGTCGTTGTTGGTATTTATGTTGCCCGCGTAGTCGTACCTGGCTACTTTTGTAGCTTTTAGGTTCTTTCTTGTGTTACTCGTTAGATTTATAATTCATGCAATTAATAAATGCTTTTTGTTTACTCGTGTATTTGTTTTGCGGTGAAGTATAAGTACTTGAAGAAAAACGTATTTTTTCGTGGTTCAATTTGAAATGGAATAAAATAAAAAAGAGCCATAGTTTTCTTTTATTATTTTTCTACATATCGGGAGTCATGTGGTATATGAGGTTCTATACGTTGCGCAATAAATACCGATCCTATGGGGGTCATTAAGGACGGAGTTGATGTACTCACGTATGCTTATCGACTCTCTAACTATCTATCATTAGTCGATTTGTAGAATTTTGATTACTCATATTGGGTTAATTCCTGTTACGAGTGGGGGCGATTTCAATTTACTCGTTGCAACTTAGAAAATGTTACCTTCTAATCGAACAAAATGATTTCATTCATTTTGAAATATTTCCAAGTGTGGTCGCTACTATTGTAACTTCGTTCGCACTTCACCAGATTTTACAGATTCTGATAGAACTGGGCAATAAAATCAATCGGACCGTATTTTTGCCCAGTTTTACCAGAATCTGTAAGATCTGGTGTTGGAATTATTTGATCAGATTGTGAACTGATTCTAATAAGTCGCGATTATAATGTCAAGTGTATTCTTCCAATTTGGTGCATTATTTGTTTACATGTTCATGTCAGGTATTTGTCTGATAAGGACATAACTAAATCTATTACAATCATCAAACCCAAACAGCAAGAGGTGAGAAATTTTCAAATATTCTGTAGAATTTTGAGTATTTTTATACTTGAATAATTTCCGTCCAGCCAGCACTCATCATCAAACATGTTTAATCGTATTCTGTCAATTTACTTTTGTAACCTTTTGCATTTCAACTAATAATTTTTGTGTTGTTTCTATTTCGAGTGCGGTGTTTCATTGTGGTTTAATTGTGACACATCGTTTTTGATCTAGATATAAGAGAAAATGGAATTACATGAGAAAGTTAGACAGAAAGTATACGAATAGCTAGCGCGAAAGTATAGAAAACCTTAGAAGCCGAGACCCGATTCTCGAAATTCAGGCCCAGGCTTCTAAACCAGAGCCCCAAACAAAGAACCGGTCTGGGCCCAACCCCTGGGGCCATAGTCGTGAATGGCTCAAGTCAAAAGTCAAAAGCTGAAAACATCGGATAATGAAGCAACATTCTTCAATAATTTATCTATTCGATTAGGAGTTGATATTTATGAAAAATAAAATAATTAACGAGAATGATTGACTAGTGTTAAACGGTTAGTAGAAATAAATTTTTGATTTTATCTTCATATCATTAAAAGCGAACATCTCATTGGTAAATTTCCAAAAAAAAAACGAAGATGCCCGAAAATGACCGAATAAAATTGATGAAATTCCTCTTACCCCGCTATTTAGACGTTTTATTGATAAAAATTTTATCATCATTTTTAACGATAATTAAATTCCTAAAAGAAAATGCGATCTTTTTAAACATTTATGCTTAGTTTACTTTTCTGTCATATATCATGAAATCTTCTGTAATAAGAAAGGGAACCATTTGCGCAATTGGAATAAGCTCTTACTTCGTGGGTAAATTTTCGGAGAAATTGAAAAACACCGATGAAAAATTATCCTTTTTTGAAAGTTTACCTGCTTTTCCACTCGTGGGAACTGTCTCCGCTGCGGTTCCTATTCCAGATGAGAAAAACATCGAGCCTTATTTTAAAATTGGAGACAGTGTAGCAGCTCGATCAGCTCAGGTAAAATGATATTTGATCGTGTTGGTTTGTCGTATATTTAATGTGTTTTTTCTGCACAGATTATGAAATATGGGTTTCCCGGATTAGATAATATTAGATCATTTCACGATTACGTACTGTCTTACGACCAACGTACTCGAGTAGCTCATTGGGTATTTGAACACTTGAACAAAGATACGATTAAAAGGAATAGCGACATCAATCGAAATAATTGTAAATTTACCGAAGACCGATCTGTTCACGAGTTTTTCAGGTATTTTATATATTTCTATGGTTCCATTTGAACAAGTGAAATTCATCGGTATTTCGATAGATCGACGAATCAAGATTACAAAGGTAGCGGTTTTGATCGAGGTCACCTTGCAGCGGCTGGAAATCATAGAATTAGTCAACAACACGTCGACGAAACTTTTTTCTTGACTAATATAGCCCCTCAAATTGGTCCGGGGTTTAATCGTGATATATGGAATGATTTAGAAAAATATGTCAGGAAATTGGCTCGAATTCATAAAAATGTTTATGTCTGCACAGGGCCTTTATTTTTACCTCGGTGAGTATTTATATCCATTTTCGTGTTTTTCTGCGCTCGGTTTTATATTCTTTGCATATTTCATCAAGATGATGTGAAATAACAGAAAAGAGAGTGATGGTAAAACATATGTGAAGTATCAAGTTATCGGTCAGAATCATGTTGCGGTTCCAACTCATTTTTATAAAATTCTGGTCATGGAAAATGACGATAATGAATTAGAAATGGAATCTTATGTGTTGCCTAATAAAGCAATAGAAAATGGTACCCCGCTGCATTTGTTTCAAGTAAGCGTAGTTACGTGAGATGAATATTCGTTTATTTAGAATTTCGGCATTATTTAAGGTTCTTTTTTCAGGTTCCACCGGAGACCATTGAAAGAGCTTCTGGGTTGCTGTTTTTCAGTCGTGTATCTAGAAGTAAATTGAAAAGGATAAATAATAAGAAAGTCTGAGTTTAATGAATGTATGTGAATTTTAATGATTGTGCAATACTTTATAGTCGTATTTTATCTTGTGTTCATGTGATGTACGTTGCAATCGTAATAAAAATTATCGTGAGAAATATTAAACATGTCGGATATGTATGATGAATTTCCTAATATTTGAAATTGATTTCAGTTATTTTAGTTACATGAAGAATTAAATTATTCACGGAATCGATACACCAACACCGTTTTAAATTACTTCAACCAGAGTTTTTTTCAAGTTGTAGGAATCGATACGAAGGTTTACGAAGATATCCGAATGTTCTGCTGTTTTGTTATTCATTCATTTAGATTTCATGAGATACTTGTAAATTGACTGAAACAGATGGATTTGAATTCATTATTTACTTGATCTTTAATAATCAAAAGTATACTTAATTAAAATCAAATCGTAATTCCAGAAATAACTACGACCTATTCGGTGGGAAATTCCATGAAAGGGAATTTTTGTACTTACAATGATGGCAAATCTGTGCCTAATGGAATAGAATTAAGATTGCGATAAATACCTAATTATTTATCAATCTTCATTGTTGAATAATACTTATTTATGTCAGCGTTTTATCGAAAATGATCACTCCGTGAAAATTGACCTTTTAAATTACCAATCTTCCTTAATTATTCATTCGTTTTTATCTGCAGAAGTAAGTACGCGTTAGTGTTGAGTTAAATCAGATCACTATTTCAGATTTCAGTACTTCAAACGTAAAATATTTATTTTTTGGATTCAGTTTTGATAACGAAGAACTCTAATCTCTTTAAGACTAAAGATTCTCGAAAATCAGCGTTGTTTTTCACAATATCTTATAAATTCATCGAGTGTGATTACTGCGTTTGAAGTTTTCCTGCATTGTATTTCCGCAAACAATTAATCGAATATCTATTTTATAGACGAATCTGAAAACTGCCACGCTATGGCGTGTCCGGATGCTGAGTCTCGTTTAAAGTGTTTCCTCCATTATGGCTCAGAGGAACGCTATTACGTTCCAGCAACCATAGCCAACAAGACTTTCGAACCATCGAAACTAAAATCGGTCATGGACATCCTTTCGAACGAAGAAACTGCTAAAAATATCGTGCCTATTATCGTTAAGGTAAGCATATCGCCCGTATGATTATTCCTTGGGCAAAATGATAACGTAAAATCGCAGGTATTTCGAGGAGGATATTCGATCGAACCCAGTGCATCTCTATTTGCCCTCGCCATGGTGGTCCGAAAAGCTAAGAAGAATTACAAAGTTATCAACGAAGCGTACAAAGCGGCTAGAAAGTTGAGCGAAGATAACGGCGAATATTTTTTGATATTTACACGTTATTTACGAGAAATCGCTCAGACCGAGGAGAAAAAAGGGTTCGGTAAAGGATGGCGGGTATCGGTTCAGAAATGGTACGACTCCAAAGATGCATTACAACTGGCACAAATGGTTACTCGAGTATCGGCTATTATGAATTGGAGCCATAAAGACGTACTAGCGTTGAGTCGTCTCAAACTGCCTGTTGATTCTGGTATGTATTTCCCATTCCCAGTTATCGCTGAAATCGTAATTGTGACGCTTATGAGTTTATTTCGCAGCTAAAGCGGCGGTCATGTGTTACGTGAGTAAAGGCTACGAAGCGGCGAATTCGCAGTATTGCAACGTGCCTGAAGCTAAACAAGTTCTCGAGTATTTAAAATCTGTCGATCAAATAAAACGCTCCGAATCCGAATCCGCGTTAATTAATTCGATCAGCATGCATAATTTCTCCATCGAATATTGCCCGACGAAGTTCTATAAAAGTCACGAGGTATTTAATTGAGTAATTGTTTGGATGATTCGATCGTTGAGTTGTTTTTGCGCAGGTATGGCTGGCGTTAATACCTCGAATGAGCATCGATTGCTTACTTTCGAATATAAATCGTCTGTCGAAATTGAAGATGTTTCGTCATCGCGACGTCGTACGCGAAGTTACAGCTAGATTTCAACATTTAGATGTTGTCGACGTGAATATTCACCCGATTTACATTTATATATTACGCAAACGTTACGAGCTCGGGCCGAAGTACGATATGAAAACTTATCCTTGGCGAATTGCCTCGTATTTATGTTTAATTTTACTCGCAGTCTCGCTATCGAATTTCAATACATGCAGAGACGTCGGGCGTTCGAGAATTCCCTGCAACGAGGCGACGATAACTCCATCCAAGGGGTTGATATCGATCAAGAAGTACAAAGACAACCGCCTCCGCGAAGAATACCCGAAGTGATGGAATGCCTAACTACGCTCTTCAATAAATCGCTAGCTGTACGTTTGATTTTTATTTTTACCGCGTGATCTAAAAATAACCATCGTTATATGCAGCTTTTAGCCCCTACCGGACTTCGTTACCTGATCGCGTTAGATACGCAGACGGCCATGGAAAGTAGGGTCTGTTATCGAGAACGTTTCGTTACGTTGGAAGAAGCCGCTTCTTTGGTGGCATTATGCGTAATCAAAGCAGAATCCGAATCGAACGTTAAATTGGTAACGTTCTCAAAGGAAGCAGGCGGTATCAAGGAGATACCGGTCAACAAAACTGAAGAAAGTCTGGAAGCTATTAAAAATAAAATCAACAAAGTAAGATGATGGTTGCGTTAGTGCTTTGTGTTTGTTTTACGATATTCTTAGTGCATATCGAAACTGTATCATTTAGTTTTCTCTATCTTCAGAAAAAAATCTCACAATTTATCGCAAACGTGATAAAACGTGAACAATTTTATTCGAGGCGTTTTTTTCGAAATTCAGTGTTGCCAATTCTACGAATTTATTTACAGGCCGAAAGCGCTCCAGCAAATTTGTCACACCTCATTAAATGGGCGACTTTAAAAAAAGAAAAATTCGACGTTATAATCGTACTGAGCGATCACACATTGACAGTATCAAACTCATTCGAAGCTGTGAAAACTTATCGACAAGAAGTATACAACAAAGCCAAGTAAGCCAATCGACGTCCTTTCGGTATAATCGAAAATATTCACCATCGCGTAATTTTCAATTACAGAATAATCAGCTGTTCATTTTCGGGCATGCACAAGAAATACAAAGAATTAACCAAACAAGATATGTTTTTCATCTGCGGTTTCGATAAAAACGTCGGCCGTTTGATCGAGGCATACAGCAGAGGCGCGTTTTAAATTCACCTTTACGTTATTTTTTGTTTTCGTTTTCGTATCTAAATCCATTTTATTATTTTCGATATACTCAAATTTCTTTCGGTTATTTGATCCGATCATTTTACAGATGTCTTTCAATGTATTATTTTTACAGTGCCATGCAAAAAGAGATTCGATTAATTCTGAGTTTACTGCGAGAGTAGATATCTTTTGTAGGCCACAAAGGTGTCTACGTGGAGATTTTTTTGGTTGTTGAAAAAAAAGTTAAGATTGCATGGCGTTTAGGTTAAATAATTTTTAGTTTTTTTATTTCTTTTTTAACGATCGTTTCTCTTGATGAGCTATTTTCGTTATTGTTTTATGTGGTATCAGTAGAAGGAGTATTTTACATTAGTCGTAGAAGACCTTTATTTTTCTTTTCTTGAGGAGTTATACCTGAAAATGGTATATTTCACGGAGGCGTTTATTATATCAAAGGAGTAACAATATTTTATTTTGACGAAACACGACGTTTTCATCTCGAATTTATCGTCGATGATATCGTCGTGTTAATAAATCACGAAAATTCGGAGTTTTATTACAAATTAATCGAAATTGTTCGAATTATTCTGAATAATTATCGATAATGTAAAATTTAGTTCGTAAACATAATGATGGTACTCCGAAAATATTCGACTTTACGTATCATTTCACTCACCGTTCCCGTATATATTTCCTTCTGCTGATTATTTATCGCAAAATGAAACAAGAAATTTACTCGATTTTTAGGAGTCTGTGATATTTTAAATTTTTCAATTTAAAAAAAAAATTACGTACCTGCGTTGGTAAATTCATTGGAATTTAAATACCTGTTCGTACTTCGGTCATTAAATTTAGGAAAAAATTCAATACAGAAGTACACGTACCATTTGAGAATTCGTTGTATCTACGTTTTTCGCTTTTTAATACCGGTTTATTATGTTTTATTTAATACATTTTGTTCTTTTAAAATTCGTGTTGGTGTAATTATTTTTTTATGTATTTCGTAAGATTTCGTAATTTAATTTTTATTTATGTTCTTCCTTTTTTTTTTGTCGAAGTAATAAACAAATTTCTCTACAGACGTTTCAATATGTTATACTGGTTAAGTTCCTGCAGATTGTTTTCTTTACACGCCACAATGTTAGATGGTTTTTGAGCAAGTTTGTTGTATTTTCATTCTTTTTTTCATTAGTATTTAATGTGTTTTTACATTAATTATTAAGTTGTTAATCGTATGTTTAAAAAAGTGTAATTTGTTGGATATTTTTCTTTTTTCCGTAGTAATTTTTCGTTAGTCGTACAAACTGAAGTGATTATAAAATTTATCAGAATTTTTTTAAGTTGAATATGGTCGAATTCCTATTTCGTTGTTCATTCAGTTCTTTTTTTAGCGTATTTTATTTGCGAATATTTTAACGTAGTTGAAATGTTTTAATTTTCTACGCACCGATGTGAACGTTCAAACGCACCGTTGAGTGTTAACCATAATAATGCCGTTTATGTGATAAAGAAGTATTTTTTTTACAATCAATCTATGTAGCTAATGCACTACCGAGCTCAAGTTGTATCGCAGCATAGTATTTTGGAAAAGATTATTTCAGTGAAGGAAACCGGTAGTGTAGCTGAATACTTAACATTTTCACGTATCTCATTGTTTTGTTTTTTTGTATCTTACGCTTTATTAATTAAGTTTATAGCGTTTGTATTAATTAAAATGTAATGCTGCAGTTGTAATTTCATTTGAATCCTGGGATTATATTCCTATGAAAGTGATGGGGTTTTTATGCTGTTCGAACTGGTTGAAATGACAGTTGTTTCTACATTACTGATGGTGATTTGTTATCGATAATATTGTAACAAGTTATTCATTGAATATAGAATTTCAATTATTTACTTCACGATTAACGAAAGTTTGATGAAACGTGAAAATTTTGATAAGTTTCGTCGTGTGCGAAGATACGGTCGATTTTCATTTGTTATAGTAGGTTGTGGTAACACTGAGTTGGATTTTTCCGGCTTTTACTTGAAAAAAAGTAGAAAACAAATGTGAATGTCGTTTCAATTTCATCGTGAAATATTAGTATTGACCGTGAATTCAATTTTCCTTTTCGATGTTTCAATGAAGTTAGATCGTCCTTCCACAAATTTGTTTAAGTAAGTAATAAGTAAGTACTAAATACCTAGGTAGTAGGTTCTAGGTACTTCTAGGTACCTACATGATTCTTGTAACGGTAATTTTCGACATCAAATTATTGAAGAATGAAATTAAATGTGCGAAATTTTTTGGAATAGAATTTAGATGATGTCTGATCCGATATGTAATGATATGCTTCGTTCGCGGGATAAACTTGCTGAAGGAAATGAAATCAACTCGATGGAAATCGAAGAATCCGGCGAAACCACAGAAAGTGGATGCAGCTTACAAAATCCCCTTTGTATTTCGCATCGCCTATTGCATATATTGATCGATGGTAAGTTACAATAGAACACACTTCCGTCTAAAATTCAAAATAATCTGAATAAGAATCCAACAACAGGTGGCAACAAAAATAGGCTTATATTATTTTTGGAAAAGAAACAAAAATATTCGTTTGAAAAGTTATCAGAGGTGCGTAGTTCGCAGCATGATTCTCAGTTAAATGACGACTTGACCGTTTCATCAGATTCGCATGTACCTCAATTAGATGATCATTCCGAGCATACATTCAATTCTAGGGATATAATTTTGCAAGAAAATCTTCGTGTTGATGTTGAAACACACACGGAAACAACGAAACTGGAAAATTCTACGGTGGAAAACGAACCAACTGATCAAGATTGGTTAGACACAGGTTTAAATGAAATGCAACGAGCTGTTATACGAGCATTCTTATCAGGATTTTCAGACAAGATCACTCCACGTATAGAAATTCGATACGGTAAACTTTCGGAATTATTCATCGATCAAGGAAATGGACACATCCTCATTGATGGTAATAGGTTACTTGAGATCCTGGAAACCCTTATACAAAAAACACCCGAAGCACAGCATACTGAACCGAAAGTTTCTATCTTCCAAGGAGACGAACCTTTGTTTTGTGAAAACGAAAGTGATTATGGAAATGAAAGCGAATATGAAATTGTAAGCGAGAGTGAAAGTGAAAATGAATATGAAAACCCACTAGATTTTTATAATTGGGTGAGACTGTGTACAAGTAATTATTTATTAGCGTTTTTGGATTTAATCAGCATATTATCGAATCATTACTTCGTATACGTTTTACGACAAGCAATGGTGGCGTTTGTACGTCATTCGTCGATTCGTTTTATGATATTTAATCGCACTTTGACTTACCGCTCCGATCAGTCGTCGTACTCTCGCTTTATAATAGAGAAAAATTCCACCTTGGTTAGCAATGAAAACTTTACTTCGTTTACGAAAACTTTACAACTATTCACTTTTGATCAATTACATTCCACACATTTGAATTTGTTCGAAGGGGCTTTTCCAGATGTTGCATCCGACTTGATAGATTCTTCAATCGAATCGCTTGCTGTGTCAGCACATATCCAGACAATGATTTATTTATCACGATGCACCTTTTGGCTGTTCATTTTTGACGCAGTTTTGTTCGCGTATATCTGTTTTTTTTACTATTTTCCAGTTGCTGTTCAAAAGTTTGGCAGACAGGTTATAGCAATCTTTACGTATTTATTTTGGTTTCAACTCTGCATAGATTGCTTTGTATATTTTTGTTGGGCGTTTGGATTGTGATTAATTTTTGCGTTTTCGTAATCGTACAATATGCTTAAGTACCTACTCGTTTTATTTACTAAATATTTTTTTATCGCCTGCATTATTTATTTAATGTACTCGCGGAGTTTATTTAGACATATTCTATAAATTTTATTTATTGAAATTGGAAAATGTAGAAAAGAACATGGATTTTAGAGACATTTTAATATTTTATTAATTCACATTGTATTATTACAACTTCTCGTAAAAATGTGATATTACACAATTATCCCAATTACCTATCTATTTATTTTCGAATTTCGGTATTTTTTAGCCGTAATTCAAATTTTATGGAAAATAATCCCCATCGCCATTTGGAAGCGAACGAGGGGAGGGATGGACTGTTGGGATCGACTATCTCACGAAAGGTGGAGGGGGTAGGTATAGTGATAATAGTTCGATGTATCGAAATATCGATATTTTAGTCGAAATATCGTATCGATATCTTATCACATGCTTGAAAACAAGTGATAACGCCGGTTTTGGTTTTGTTCTTCGGTTATTAAATAAAAAGTAGTAATAATTAAGTAAAATGATCGAAAATAAGATTCTAAATGGATAATTTGAAGAAAAATCAGACTTTGTTTTTACAGCCACCGGTTTTATTTTTTATGTTATGATGGTCATTTCTACGAAAATGTTCTCTTCTCTAAGCTATTCTTGCAAATTGCACCAATCACTTTTTCTCCAAAGTAAGTAGCAAACTGCGAACATTCCATGCAAATTGCTTATAAAAACCTTGATTTATTTCAGTCAGTCGAATTGGTCAAATGGCATTTTGTTCGAAAGTGGAGAACAAGATCAAAGATAGATCCAAATCTCAGTCAACTAAAACTTTCAAACGTACAATTTCACCTCTTTCGTTTGGTCAACCTACTCCACAAACTCACCCGCATCTTTTGAAACCTGGAGAGGTTCGTATTTAGATACAATTACGAGTTTATTGTGACTTTTGCTATAATCTACTTTATATTTAGCTTTTACCAGGCTTGAAAACGGAAGAGTTCGCGAATCGTCGTAAAAAATTGATGCAGTTATTATCCGCAGACGCCGTGTTGACTTACGACAACGATAAAAATCACGTTGTTATCATTCCGGCCGCTACTAAGACTTATATGAGCGAAAAAATACCTTATTTTTTTCGTCAAAATACCGATTTTTTGTACCTGAGTGGATGCCTAGAACCCGATACGGTTTTGGTGATGATTGGCAGTAACGAAAATGATTTCACTTCGACGTTATTTGTTCGCAAACAAGATTCTCATTCTGCTTTATGGGAAGGACCCAGAACAGGTATAGGTTTTGAGTTAATAAGCACGCAGCGTATTCGTCTTAATGCGCGGTTTTGATTAGGGACGTATTTAACGCAGGGCCTAGTACAGCGCTGAAAATGTTCGGCGTTGATCGAGCTCTGTATATTGATGACTTTCGTGACTTCTTGAGCAAACATTTATCGGATAATCCTGATTGTTTGGTTTATTACGACGCCACCGGTTCTTCAACTTCGTTGCATAGAATTATGGATAATTTACTGAAAGTGGACGATTTCAAAGTAATGTTTTTAAATTTCTCATACAAGGAGCATATCTATCGAAGAATTTTATTACAGATATACCAAACGGGGAAGTATTTCTTACATAAATTACGCGCTGTTAAATCACCAGCTGAACAAGATTTGATGCGGAAAGCCTGCGAAGTATCTTCTGAAGCGATTAAAGAAACTATTCGACTCACTAAACCCGGCATGACCGAGCACCATTTGTATTCCATAGTTGATCACGAGTGTCGTATGCGAGGAGCCGAATTTCTCGCATATCCTCCAGTAGTCGCGACCGGAAGTAACGCTACTATAATTCATTATATCGATAATAATCAACAAATCAAAGACGGCGATTTAATATTGATGGATGCCGGTTGCGAGTATCATGGATATTGCGGCGATATCACGCGAACTTGGCCGGCCAACGGGAAATTCAACAGTTACCAGAGAATATTGTATGAAATAGTGTTGGAAGTTCAAAAGAAGATATTGTTATTGTGTGATGAACGAATGTCTTTGGATTATATGTATTTCAAAATGGTTGCCTTATTAGGGGAATATTTATATAAAGAAAAAATCATCAAAACAGATACTCTAAGTACTTCCGAAATAAATAGAGTAAGTTACCAAACGCTTTTCCTGTATTGATTATTCCTTCAAATCGTAATCTTTTTTTAGATCGCTAGTGATTTATGCCCACATCGAGTGAGTCATTATCTTGGAATGGATGTTCACGATGTGGCAAATTATCAAAAAAATTTATTGCTTCAACCCGGCATGATCGTTACCGTAGAACCAGGTAGGATAAATGTGTGTTTATTCCAGACGAAAAATCGTATAACTTTTTTTTGATTTTCAGGTATTTATGTGAAAGAAAACGATGAAAATGTGCCTCCTGAATTTTGGAAGATAGGAATTCGCATAGAAGATGATGTTCTGATAACGGAAACCGGGTACGAAGTATTATCAGCGAAATGTCCTAAGGAAGTCGATGATATTGAAAGTTTAATGAAAACGTGAAGTATTTCGTGTTATCTTTAAGTCCGTATTGTACAAATTTTTCAGTAAAAATACTTGTTGAATTCGTATCATGTGTATATTGAAGTAAAAAAGAGACAATACTTGACGTGAATCTTACATAATCATAATTAAAAAAAAGTCATTAGAATTACTTAAAATAATACACTTGAAAAAAGAAAATATAAAAACTTGTGCAAGAAAACGGTAAATTCATTGCACAATTAGTGTTTAGTAATGGAAAAACCGAAGATAGTCGAGAATACCCGAACAAGAAAAACATAATTTACTTGAACTTTAGCGTAAAATGTCTGTTAAACGAAATCTTCGATGAAAAATAATATAAAAGTAATAAAACGAACTTAAAATTAATTCATCACGAATATTAATCAATTAAGTCTTATTTTAAAGAAATAGGCTAAATCATTTCAAGCTACCATTCTAATTCAGTTGGATAATTTCCAGTCAAACATGCTGTGCAATGTCCACTATTTTGGACATATTCGTTTTTAATTCCATGTCGAACAGCTTTCAGTAATCCATTTACGGAAAGATACGCCAACGAATCGGCACCTAAAACATGAATACTTCAACTATAGAAGAAATCTTTCAACTTGAAAACATTACGTTTGTAAACTCTTCTAACCCGTGTGATTGGCTAATTTAACATTATCTAACTGATTAGCTATCAATTCTTCTTTGGTAGGTATATTGATACCCATATAACACGGGTACAGAATCGGAGGAGAAGCAATTCTAACGTGAACCTGAGAGAAAAAAATGAATAAATTGCGCACGTGTGTTATCATCAAATAAGAGCAACATGTTCAATAACACTTCAATAACTATAGAAAACGTGAAACGTGACGAATCCGATAATACGTACTTTTTTCGCACCAGCGTTTTTCAATAATTTTACTATCTGACCGATAGTATTTCCACGAACGATCGAATCATCGATCAATATTATCGATTTGCCTTTAACGTTCTCCGACAAAATACCGAATTTTTTGCCAACGCCTAGTTTCCTCAAACGGGCGCTAGGCTGGATGAATGTTCTGCCTACGTATCTATTTTTACATAAAACTTCGACGAATGGAATCCCCGTCTGAAAACATAGCGTACCTATTAGGATGTAATTTTCGACGATAATTTCGTCAACGAAAAGCGTTCATTACCTCTTGAGAAAATCCCAATGCCGCCGCTGTACCGGATTCTGGTACCGAACTAACAATATCGGCGGATACTATTGACTCGCGGGCTAACATTTTGCCGCATTGCATACGAACCGAATAAACCATTTGTCCTGAATATAAATCATCTTTAGTGTTTTGATTACAATGTGATTAAGACGAAGATAAAAGTACCTTCGAAAATGGAATCAGCCCTGGCAAAATAAACATATTCGAAAATACAAAAAGCAGGTGGTCTGTTATCAGGTCTTTCGACAATGGATACGGTTTGAACTCCGCGTCTCGTAATTTCGACAATTTCGCCGGGTAATACCTCTCTTACGTAAGTGGCGCCAACTGATAAAAACGAACAGGATTCTGATGAAATTACCCAAGCTTCGGGATCACTATCGACCTCTAAAAAAACATCGAATTAATCTACGTCGAAATGATTACGTAGATAATGAAAACAATTAAAACCTTGTTCGTCAAGTGGTATTTTTCCAATACACAATGGTCTATTTCCATACGGATCTCGAACTCCGTAAATACGATCTTTTTCCATTAAAACTAAAGAATAAGATAAAGGAGATAATCTCATTAGATGTTTGATTCGTGCCGGCCAATTAGGTCCGTCTGGAAAATGCTCGTCGTCTGGAGGATTTAAACATAATGCTTGAGTGATGAGTTCGCTGTCGGAATGTGTTGATAGACCAACTCCTCGCGATAATACCTACAAATGCGCGATGTTAGTTTTAAATACGCTATTTTTATAAGCATAAGATCATTACTTTTTGACGAAGCGCAGATGAATTCATGATTTCGCCGTTGTGAGCAATAGCTAAAGCACCGTGAATAGTGTGCACAACAAAGGGTTGACAATTCACTTCAGAAGAGCCAGCTTGAGTAGAATATCTCGTATGTCCGATACCCAAGTTACCTATTAAATAGGTATTTCATTAATATGATGCAATTGATCACTCAAACGGTGCAATTTTCATACCTTTCAAAAGTTTCATCGTATCGTCATTAAACGTATTCGAAATAAGACCCATGCCCTTCTTGACGTTGAAATGTTTCGCATCGTTTCCAGAGCTTGTAACAATTCCGGCGCTTTCTTGACCTCTGAAAAAACATCCCACGTGAATCTTCGATCCGATCTACACGAAATATAAAATAATTACCTATGCTGCAGGGCGACCAAACCGAGGCAAATTGTTTGAGCGACATCAACCTTCGTTGGCCAATTTCCTGCACCGATGCATCCAAAAACACCGCATTCGTGCGTCAAGCCGGAATTTTCGTTTTTGCATTCTTCGTACGAAACGTTTGCTTGTTCGTTTTGATTCATTTCGAAAAATATTCGAAGGAACTGTGCAATAAAAAAATCACATTACAAAATGTCTATTAAGCCGGTTTTCAGTAGAAAAAAAAACTAAAATATACCAAGTGCGCTGTAGTAAAGAAAAAACAACGTTTTCCTTCACGATACCCTTGCAAAATTGTAACTACGACGTTGAAAAATTCTAAGATGAGAAACGCTATAATAATATTTCTCTATATATTTAATTAATTCCCCCACTATTGGTTTTTTCCCATGGATCTTGTCAAAGGCTAAAGAAGTAGTAATCCATGATAACGTAAATCGACCAATTGATCGAAACAGTCGGAATTTCAAGACAAAATTATAACTTTTCGAGAAGCTATTTACGAATAGCGTTGTTTTAATAAATCATACGAACATTAGCTCCTCCCTGTTTCAAAACTATTACATAATAATTAACCGAAAACATATTAATTAATCGTTAACAAATTGCCGCGGTTGCGTTGATTTTGCAAAACACCTGATTAAATTTTCGAATCATTTCATTGGCTGCACTGCTTAATTTTTCGCGGAATTTTACTCGTCGCTTAAATCAATGAATCGACATCAGTGATAAGCTTTAAATCATTTATACCGCATTCTTGATCTTCTCGACAAGTTTTCAACTTCGATTATCTCAACATTTCAAGATCCTTGACATGGTTACCTCAGGTACGTACCAGTTTAATTCTGCCGACACGTGTATTCGAAAAAATCGATAACAAATATAGCTTAATTTCGTTAGGTTTATCTGCACGTCTTTCTCTTGATCTGACTGTCTAAGTACAAGACTAACCTTATAAAATGACTTTAGAACGTATCATAGCCTTGTTTTCGTTGCATGCTGGTAAAAGTGAAATAAATTCGAACATAGGTTGGTCATTTGAAACTCTTATTTATTATTTCACTTACAGTCAATGTAACCAAGAAAATGCTCGCCGAAGGTAAAACCAAACAAATCTGGGAATACAGCGACGACGAAGTTTTAATCTTGAGTAAAGATCGGATAACCGCTTGGAATGGTGTAAAAGGACACGATTTAGAAGATAAAGCCAAGATAGCTACTCAAACTACATCGAATATATTCGCCATCTTGAACAACGCCGGTATTACACGTCGATTAATTAATTGCGACGACGTCGAAGTTATTCGTTTGTCTTCCGTAGGAGTGAATACAGCATTTGTACAACAAAACCAGCCAAATTCGTTTATCGCCAAAAAATGTGAAATGGTACCGATCGAATGGGTGGCTAGACGTTTAGCCACAGGATCATTCTTGAAACGATTCCCAGGCGTTGAAGAGGGAACGAAATTTTATCCATTAAAACAAGAAACCTTTTACAAAGTACGTTTCAATTTATGGGAAAATTACCGCATGATTTATTAATTCTTTGATAATTCATTTATCAGCGAATTCTTTCTTTTTCACGTTTTTACGATGAAAAAGAAACCTCGGTAATGAGATAAGTATTATGTAATCACCTTGATAAAAGCTTGAATAACATTTCCCATAATAGAAATCTCGACTTCAGGAAGATTTTCGTTTCGTAGAAATACAGAAATTTTTAATCACTCGCAGCTTCATCGATCGAACAGAATTTCTATTATCGTAGTTTATTGAAAATCGACATTTTTTATTCTAGGATGATGCCAATAACGATCCTCAATGGTCAGATGAGCAAATCATATCGGCGAAATTTACTCTAAACGGTTTATCAATCGATCGCAACGAGATTGATATAATGCGAAAAACAACTCAAACCGTGTTTGAAATCCTGGAAAAATACTGGTCCCAGGAAGATTGCGTATTGGTTGATTTAAAAATAGAATTCGGTATCAGTACGAAAGGTAAAGCGTGGCCTTATTTCAAGTCATTTTCTACCTTCATCGTGCAAAACATCTTACCAAATCATCTCATTTATTATATCACATAAACAACCTATCAATGACGTACGAACAAAATAACACCTTGTGTAACAATACTAAGATTTTCCATTGATAAAAGAAGATCTCTTGGGTCATAAACAGATAATGTTATTGAATCATTATGCTCACGTAGGAAATGTTTACCTAAATGCAATTTATACGTCGGTTTTGATGGTAAACAAAAACAATGATAAGGTGATTCGGAAACGTTATCTTTTGCTTTCTCCGGTAAAATTTGGGAACATGAGATTTCGAAAGTCGTTAGAAACCCATTTCAATAAAACATTTAATTTATTCGGATTTATCAAACGAAGTGCGAAATCCTACAACGACTTTTCGATTTAAAAAAACTCTATATGACGTTTAATTTGACCAATCGCAACTTTGTAACGACTTTGACGGCGTTTAGATTTCGCAGTTCGAGAATATTTTCACGTATCTGATTTTCGAGTGATTTAATTAGATCTATCCAATCAATACTTTTATTATTCGTTGTTATCATAATGTCGATAAAATTTAATTCGCCTCATTGAGCAGATAAGCTATGGTCGGAGATTAAAAATTGAGGTTTTTCGAATTTGCATTATGATATACAGGTTGCATATATCATCATCTGTTGTCCTTTTATAGGCGATATTTTGGTTGCCGACGTTATCGACAATGATTCTTGGAGATTGTGGCCATCAGGAGATAAACGCCTAATGAAAGACAAACAAGTATATCGTAATTTAAACGAGGTCACAAAATCAGATTTGTTAGTAATTAAAGATAATTTTCAATGGGTTGCCGATCGAACCGAAAAGTTGAAGAATTTCCAGAGTCAAGCTTTGGTAATGCAATCTGTAACTACAATAAACTTGAGCAATCGATCCAAGCACCGATACCTTATAATAATCTGCGAGATATTTGCGTAGGTTGTCATTCTAATGGGTTCCAAAAGCGATGTACAATATTGCCAGAAAATCGCCAAATATTGTAGCAATTACGGATTGAAAAGTATTTTGAGAATATCATCAGCTCATAAAAGTACCGAAGACGTATTACAAATCGTAGCTGAATACGAAGGTAACTTAAATTTAACTTAAATACTGTATTTACCGATCAGTCGCTTATGTATTGGTATTTCAGCTAGTAACACTCAAGTAGTATATATTGCGGTGGCAGGCCGAAGTAATGGTCTAGGTTTAGTACTCGCTGCTAACACCGTTTTTCCGGTTATAAATTGCCCTCCTAATTCAGATAACGTATCAAATGATATTTGGTCTTCGTTAAGTTTACCATCAGGTATTTTCCAAATACATTTCACATCCTGGAACAGGATCATAAATATATTAATATATTTGTATTTTCAGGTATTGGTTGCTCGACTGTGCTATATCCTGAAGCTGCCGCTATTTCAGCCGCTCATATATTAGCTTTAAATGACCCTTCGGTTTGGGCGAAATTAAGAGCGAAACAGTTGAATAATTACGTCACGTTGAAGAATGACGATAAATCGTTGAACACGATACAATAATGTTGTAAAGTTATCGAAAACAAGATTGATATTTATTAATAATTGATATATTTACATATTTATACAAAAATTTATACATACTATGAATAGATCTCCTACAAATCGGTAACGTTTTCATTTCCATCGTCAGTAGCAATACTAGCCGGAAGTTCTACATTGATGTCCCCAATATCGTCACCCAAAGGCTCTTTGGAAGAACTATCGGTTAATAATTCTTCTAATATATGAGTAATTTCTTCATTAGTGATATTAGGTGCATCGGTAGGTATATCATCTTTTAATTCGGTATCCATTGCATCCACAATTTCTACGGTGTTATCTTGTTTAATTGGAATATCTTCGTTCACAAGCGTTTCTGAACCATTAGTAATAACGTCTGGTTTGTTTTCGGTTTCGCTAACGTTTTTTTTGCGAGAGATAAAGACGCGTTTTAAGTCCAATGATTTTTGAGTTTTGGCGATATAATTCAACGGTTTAGAAACATTGTCAGAAAAATAGCACCGTTTTGGTTGAGCAGCGGTTTCACCGAAAAACACAGCAGTACCAACGGTTTGATTCCATTTTCCGCCAAAAAACTGTAAAATGAACTTAGTTAGATAATCCTTCAAGTAAAAACGATTGGTGATTCATGATAATTACCTTATCTCCGATTTGTATTAAAGGTTCGTCAGAATCTAACCCTATTGCTTTCAAGTTATCGAGATCACTCAAAGATAAATCGTCGTTTCGATTATTTACATTGACGTAAACTAAGATATCTTCTTCTTCTACGTTGACTACTTCTCCAGAATTTGTATTTTCATCCTATAAGAACAAAAATGGTACGTTTAATGATGAATAATGCAAAATATTAGAAAATATATGACGCTTACCGGCTCAAATTGCGTGTTAATTGTCTCCATTGTATGCGTATAATTAAGACAGAAATCACTCATGCGAAAATTCGTCGAGTAGTTTGCGATTTCACAATATGAAACAAAAGAGTAAACGTAAATTAAAAAGTATTTCTACATTTCTATTTTCTAATTTTCCATCTCAAGTTTTCAAAAACAAAAATAATCTGAAATCAAAAAAAGCTGTGGAAAATGGAAATTCCACAGTTAAATTTTTAAATCATATTATTGCTATAGATAGCGCCACCACAAATGGAATCAAAATCACAGAAAAAAAATGTATTTTCTTATCATCTAAAAACTTTGTTTTTATTTTTTTATAAATTTTTGTAATAAAAATTATTTGAAGATACAATTTTTCACTGAAATGAAATAAGTTCGAAGTTCATATTTATAGAAGGGTGGATTACGTTGTTCTGTCGTACGATTAAATTGCGTTATCATTTCGCTATGATCTGTTTTTTCCGTATTTTCCGAAAGTGTTTGTTTCAATTAAACTCGTAATCGATCAAGTAACATGAAATCGCTTCCATACTTTTTCTCATATTGGTTTTATCTATTGGTAAATCCATGGTAGAGTAAAGAAAATTCATCTTGATAGTTTTTTCCGAAAAAGTATAAATCAATGGCTAATGATAGAGAAGTTTTGAGAGAAATATGGGACGGAAGATTACCAGTTCGCTTTACGCTGCATGATGAAGAAGTACATGATCTTCAAACACCCGAACCATATTACATAATGGTTCCTAGACTGAGCTATTTTCCGTTAGTTTGGGACAAGGTAGGAAAAAAACGGTTTACGTTTGATATATCATTTTACTCATCAACATGATTTTTTCAGGTTCGTAAACATTTCTCCAAACATGTTCATCCTGATAAACAAGATTCCGAAATGTGGTTAGAATATAACGGAACAGCTTTGAAATGGTAATTTATCATAAATGTTAAGGTTTGTAATACATATAACACCGATTCGTTGAAATGATTATCGCTATATAGGCACTACCCGGTTGGATTACTGTTCGATTTATACGCTTATGACTCACAGTTACCATGGTCATTGACTGTCCATTTCGATAAATTCCCTGAAGATGAATTATTACATTGTACCAGCAGGTGAAAAAAAATACAACTTAGGCGTCCATCGTTTGGCATATAATTGATAATACTTACCTTGTTTCAGGGAAGCAGTAAAATCACATTTTATGTCTTCTATCAAGGAAGCAGACGCATTGAAACATCGTAGTCAAGTTATTAGTACAATGCAAGAAAAGGAACACAACCAATTATGGCTTGGTTTACAAAATGGTAAAATATTTTCACGTGTAACTGAGCTTTTCTTCTTCTATGTTCTATTCTTTTTATAGATAAATTTGATCAGTTTTGGACAATCAATAAAAAATTAATGGATGTTTCTGGAAATGAAGGAGAATTTAAAAACATTCCTTTTAGAATATACACAACAGATGATGAAGCTCCATTTGTACAAAAATTAATAAAACCTTATACCGATGATAAACAGCAGAAGGCTTTAAGCCACCTACTACAAGAAATTTATCCTAATGAATACGAAAAAAGTACATTTATTATTTAATCCGTAGTATGAAATAAGCAATATTTTAATTATGATTTTCATTTTCTAGTGAAAGTAATCATACACGGGGTAGATATGCCATTGGAAACCCCTCTGCATTGGATGAGCGAGCACCTGAGTTACCCAGATAATTTCTTGCATCTTAGTGTTTTCCAAAATACGTGAACCGGTCGTAACTGTTTTAAAATATTTGTATCAAATTTATACAAATTTTACATTCTTTAAAAATGTAAAATTTGGATTTTTTCTAGTTACAAGAGTAATTATCTCGACGCCCCTCCCATTAACGCCTATATACTTCATATTTTTTGTTCCTTTGTCCATTTTATTTTTTCACTTCATTATAGGGTTTTATTGCATCGTTATTTGTACTTGTACATCTTTTTAAAATCAAGATATGAGTTATTTTACAAATATAGAATATTTTTGTCCGTGAATTTAGGCAGGTACTAGATTAATTTATCATTTTTTCTGCTAAATCATTCTCGATTGTTGTCCTATGTTGAAGGAAGTTTGATTTGTTAGCGTTGTGTACTTCCAATTTAATTTATTTTCAATTTTGGAATTTTTTTGAATTTAAATGCGAAGAATTCATTTGTTAAATCATATTGATTTTTGTACGATTTTCTTTTCATTTTTATAAATCGTATTTGAGATATTCCTTAAGATTTTCCATTGACTATTTTCAAGTATTGCGATTAAAAAAATACACATGTTTATTTTTCCACATTTTTTATCTGATTTTTTAATCATTACCTACGTATTACAATGGGAAATTTTCTTACTCATATCACAGTTTATCGCGAACTAGTTCACGATAACTTATATCAATTGAATAGACGAGACGCGATAAATTTTTTAAAATACCAACACAATTAAATAATAATACACGACGCTGGCGCGATTCTACGTTCTTTGTTAGGCCTTTCTCGGTGCAATAGAACTGGCGTATTTCCGTTGTTCGCGTGAAAGTACGTTCGTCGTTTCAATCCATACGATAAATAATTGCCGGTCAGTTGCGTATTCCGCGATTCCTTGTATTCCTGCGTAAAAAATCCGATTGACGTGTGACACGTATGACGAGGCATATAACAATACACATCGTTCATACAACACATAATAAACTGAATAATAAATACAGTCCGGCTATGGTCATCTCTCGTCTAATTAAAATGTCCATCTGTACCTTAAATATTATTAAAGAGGTATCTTTGTATCGCAGTCTTATTCTGTTTTTTGCGTTTAAATCAGTATTCAGCATAAACAACTCGTGTTAATTTCATTTATTGGAATAAAACACCTGCAAAAAAATGTATAAAATTTCAAAAACATTTCGTTATTAATATGTACTTACAGCGTAGATATCTTTTATTGAAAGTTTTCTATTTCTTTATTCTAGAAAGAGACGATTACCTTATCTGAAACGAGACAATCGAGAATAGAAATTTCGGTGACTTCTTAAGTTCCTATGTGGTATCCTACCTACCATCGTTGGTTAGCTAGATAGCTACAGGTACTAAATATATTGCTTTTTATTACAAAAAGCATCCATACGCACTCAACCGTTACTTCATAAAATGTTTTGGCATGAATTTCAGTAGGCACAGGTAGCTGATAACATTTCCAATATATCATTAATCTTCTCTCAAGTCTATTAGATGGGTCTGAAGAGTAGTTAAACAATTTACGTTTGACTTCTTTGAATACAAAAAGAGTTACCAACAAGGAACAGTAGAGTTAATAGGGATGAAAAACTTTCGCTTTTTACGAAACGTTTTTCCATTCTGCATGATTAACATCAGACTAAAAACATATTAGATTTGTGTATTTTTATTTACAAGGAAGTAATGAGGCGGATTTGTATTTACAAAGGGTTGCTCTTTGAGGTTGGTCAACAGGTTTTGAAAACTTTCGTTTTTCTTATTTCTAATCTTATCGAAGAATTTGACGACTTCTCACGACTCGTGTACTTTTTTCATTAAATTATAATGTATTTAAATGTAAATAATCGCACGCTAAATTTCCTCGTTCAGAATATCCTTTATTTTTGGAATTATTTGTATTACATTTCAAAGAGAGATTTTAAATGTTACATTTTGTTTATATCATTAAATGTAGAAGGATAACATGTGTCTCGTCGTATTCCTCTGCCCTCTGCTGCGTATTGCAAATGGACGATTTCTCGAAGCGCTTAAATCTGCAACGCGTGTAAAACACGCCTTCACCTTTTCGCGACACCTTGTACCGACATTATTCTGGTAATTTTGATAAAAATGCTGATACGTTTCCTATTTATTTCGACATGTTGGTGATTTAGAATAACGGCAATCTTTTATCCACCTGTGAGTTCTCCATGCCGGAGTAAAACCTAGTAAAACCCTCGATTCGGAAATATTACCACAAAATGGCGGCGATTTGAAACAAAACCGATACTCTTACAGATTACTGATTACTCATAAAAATAACTCGTGTTGAATTTCATCGTGACGAATTTATCTAAACATTTCACGCAAAGCTACCCTTTGCTGCTTTGTTCGAAATTGTATCTTTTACGACTCTACGTGTTTAAATCCCCATCGGTGGTATTAATTGTCGGGAAAACGACCACGTAACTTGATCGGAAATGCGTGCATTGGTCGTGTTAAAATGTGCAGACGTCTGTGTGTTCGAATAAAACACCCATAAATGTTGAATAGATTTAATGAGCAATTGAAAATACAATATAACAACGTTTAACAAATGAAAATATATAAACTTATCGATTAATTAAGACACATAGTATGTTTCTTTTACAAGTTCACATATTTACAACTAAATAAACATGACTAACGATTTCGTAATATGTTCTTTTTTTTCTTTACAATATGATGAGTCTTTGAAATACAAAAAGCCTTATAAAAATAGTAAAATATTTGAGCAATAATACATAAAAGTACTGAACTCCAATAAACATTGGTAAATTTGATAATCTATCGGACGAGCCGTATTAAAAAGACAAAATACTATCGTAAAATAATCTCGAAAGTTTTTTTTCTAAATCTCAATTTCTTTTTTCAATACATAAAATCACAGTTATCATAAAAACTTCTACACGAGAAAAATAAAGAGGTAACAGTTTATAAAATATCAACTTCATCGCGTAATTGAAAAAAAAAGAGACAGTACAAAATATAAGAATAACAATATAAGGCACATAAAAGGCACTTGAAAATTAAGCAAGGTATATAGGCATTACATAAAATATCGTTTTTTAAGAAAAAAAAAATATTGAGTTTTACAAAATATACAATTATTTACCCTGTTTATTAATGTTTTAATTAACACACAAAATACCCTGTAAATGTTTTCATTAATTATATACATTCAAAGATGGCGTACAAAGTAGACTTCTAAGAGAAAAAAAGTTGCCAGTCTTTAGGATTAAGTCTTTATAAAAGTATCAAAGTTTTCGATACAATTATATTTAAAAAAAAAAAAGGAAAATAATAAAATTATGACTAATACATGGAAGCCCAGATAGAATTACATCGATATGGCAAAAAAAAAGGATATAATAAGAGATAAAATAATTCTAAATTATTCGATATTGGTAAATACTTCGTTTATCTGTACGAACTCAATACTTGGATGCTAGGCGGTTCATGCATATAAAGAGGATTTTCTTTCAACCATTTGGATGGTACGCTGTCGCCGAATCCGTATTGTACAGGAATATCAACGTACGAAGTATCGTAATTAGATACTTTAAAGTCAAATGTATACGAATACTTGGAAGGTGGAACAAAACCGTCGAATGAATTCCTCGCGGAGGATATTTGTTGATAACAGCAATTCCACGGTTGGTACAGATAAAGAGGATACTCCGGCGTGACATAATTCAACGACGAATTACTGAAGGAATGCTCCAAAGAAGGGTAAACTTGAATATGGTGATAAATGTTGGTATTATTATTAGGCTCGACGTCGTGACATTTGTTCTTGACAAGGCAAAGGGCTGATTCTTGGACGCCTTCGTTTGGCGAAATCGTCTTACGTTTTGGTTCGTGGTCTTCCTCGAATTCCACGAGTTTTCTTTTATTTTGCGATAAATCTAAACAAGTGTTATTTAAAGCTTGTTCGGATTTGATAAGGTTTTCTTGATTTAACCATTTCTGTACTTGGCGTCTATGTATGCCAAATTTCCTCGCCGTCGCTCTTTGGTTACCTTGGCATGTTTTATCATTCTTAAAAGCGTCTAAAACGTGTAATTTGAAATCGGTCGTGTAAAAGCGTCTTTTGCTTAAAGTAGCGCATGTGAAATCTAAAGCTTTGTCGTTTTTCTCGTACGACGAACAGCTACTGGTATCGTCGTCCTCGGAATCGGTGATTTCGTCGACGTTGACGTATTCTTCGGAATCGGAATTATTGCATAGCTTATCAACTTGCGATTTCGTTTGGTCAGGATTATTTAAAATTGTATCGTTTAAAGAAGCTTTCTTTACCTCAGCAACAGATATGCTACCAGCGTTGCATTCCTTATTGCCGTCAGGCTGTCTGGCAGAAGTAAGGTTCAAGGCCGTCGCATTTGATTGCTGTACGCTTAAACGTAAATTCGTCTCCATTTGTAGCCATTTCTGTATCTGTCTTCGATGTATACCATATTTTCTAGCTGTAGCTCGTTGATTACCCTGGCAATCGGCATCTTGTCTGTATGAATCTAATACTTGAAGTTTGAACACAGGTGAAAATATTCGTCTCGAACCTGCGCCTTTATTTTCACGAACGCTATTTTTAGCCACTGTTTTCTTTTCAACTTTTATCGTTTTTATCGCCGAATGCATTTCGGACCATGAATCGTCAGTACCGTGCACCATTTTCATAACTTTGAAAAAATTAAAATACGCGTTTTTTTTACGAAATTCTACAACACCATTTTATACTGGGAACTGTTTTTAAGACTTTGAACTAGGGTTATCCTCGTCACTGGTCCCCACTCCATCTGTCGTATCTCATTCTTAACTCTCCCCACTCGTGTACCGAGGCGCGAAGTCACAGAATCATGCTAGCCGATACGGCGTCAAGTGATGGAAAACTTAGCTACGAGAATTAAACGGAATTACGTGGCTCGATTTTACCTCATGTAAGGAGTATTTTTGAAATATTTTTCAGCAGAAGGAATAAATACGAAACATACGAATTCATTCGAACGTATTGATATCCATTTTCAATACTCGATTCGATATCGAGACATGTTACGTCGGGAAACGCCGTAGCTAAGTTTACCATACTGAAGTATGTGCGTAGGAAGACACATCATTCGTGGAAGCATTTTAATACAAACAGCGATGCCGTATTTGTAGACGCTTCGGATTCGCTTTATGGAATATTACTTCGGGTATTTTTTTTCACCGCGAATAATTATCGAGAATGATTTTACGCATTTAAATGAATAATCAATCGAATTCGTGCTCGTTTCAGATATTCCGATACCTTAAACGCGAAGGAATTCGATAGCCGAAGATCGACGTTCGACTTGGCAACAGCGCTTGTAAAAACATGTGCCAACTAGATATTAGTAATAGCAGACAGGGTGACGCCAAGCCTTACCTAGCCCGTCTCCTTCTGCCTTGCAACGGGTACTATTGTCAGCCAAACTATTATCCCCTCCAAGGCGAGCGTTGCCGTTTGACTTTCTTTTGTCCTACGCTATTGCTTCAACTATGTATCCGCAGCCATAACGGCGCTTTTAAAACGAGAAAAATATTTAATGACCGACAGAACACGATAAAAGAAGAAGGAGCCACCATACAGCGCCGGACGTGGCATACCAACTACCAAGAACTATATCTTGCAGGGGAATGGCCTGCAGGTATTCCATTGAAATCGAGCATTTCTTATTTTCACGTGGTACTTTACAATGAATCGAATTAAAATTCGGTTCAGAAAATAGCTTAGGAAATGCTTGCGCCTTGGAAATGCTACGTTTAGGATCCTTTATTGTGTCTTCAAAGGATGCCGGTAACGCGGTTTGTATTCTGACACGTTATGAGCATCTACGCCACCGTTTTTAAACTGGTTTGCTGTTTAATTATCGATACATTAAAATGTCATTAGGAGAACAAGACTTGAAAAATTATCGCGCATTTTGATTTCAACGAAATCCTAAAATCAATCGAAATTGTATTTAATTAACGCGTATAGAAATTAGAAACACCAATACTTAGATAAGTATGATTCTGAAACAACAAGAAATTTTCATCGTGCGATGAAAATGATTACAAATGCAGAATTAAAATTTGGCATGCTTAAATTTTTTTATTCCTTATCGTGCACGTTATATCATTCAAGAAGGGTTACGGTCAAAGTACCATATATTTTTAGATTTTTTTTACCTTCTCTACGAAACGAATTTCAAATACGTATGTTTTTCATAATATTTCATTTCGACGACGTTGAAATTTTCACGTGATATATCCTTTCAAAACTTCGAAACCGATATCAATTATTTCGGTGCTATCTGCGTTATATGTCGTTAATTCGTTATCTATGTAATTCTACACGCAAAAAAATCGCCGATATTTTTCTCGACTCCTGTAGTCAGGACTTTTCAAGACAGAACATCTGTTGGCAAGAAACTGATAAGAATCTTTTCAAAACAACCGCAAACAATAGTAATGACCTTTCATCGACTTTTCTCCCTAAAATCGGGTCTTTTGAAGTAGATCGAAGGAAAATAATAGCTTTTGTTTGTTTCATTGTTGTGATGTCGAACCTATGGATGAGGTTTCACGCCTTTTTTTTTTTGTACGTTCAACTCTACTTTTTGTAGGGATTTTGAAATTCTGCAAAATACTTCGCTCAGAGAATACGAGACTTCACCAACGAAATCGTTTCTGCGTGTGTTTGATTAAAAGAATTATGTCACTTAATAGATAAAAACTCAAAAGAACAGAGATAATGATATCGTAAAATGGAGATCCGATTTTGTATGAAGTTATCACAGACTTGGCTCTGATTCCTAACGCTTGTCCATTGATACCTGCGCCTATTCACATTTCGGTTTCATAGCAACAAGTGAATTCATGCAACAACCATTGTATCTGATTCTCATTCCGAAACTCACATCGCGTATTTACGATAGAAAAATTTCCGACATTACATGGATTCTTTTCTTGAAAGAGGACCATCCGCGAAGTACCTAAGCGACGAAATGAATAATGAGAATTTGACGTTTTTGAAGTTGAAAATACGATGTATATAATTGGTCGGCGGTAAACTAAATAATAAAAAAATAATGTACGCTTTTCAGTTTCATTTTGCCACACGATCAACTCTTATGTAAACTATATGGCGTTTATAGGTGGAGCAACTCTGATCCGTTGAAATTGTATAGAGTAGCTAATTTTTTTCATGCATAGATGACGTTGATGAATGCGATATATTTCAACACGTAGATTTTATATTTTAAAGGAATTGTTTTATTTACTCCTAAATGGGTATCTCGATGAATAGATCTGTTTTCCATCCTGTGTTCTCGCCTATTTAAAGCGATGAATTGCGAACACCCCGATTGTTTAGAATTCAAACTTTTATTCTAAACAATTTAAATCTTGTTAACGAGTCGACTTTAGGTATATGAAATAGGATTTTTTTAACGCAGCGATACACTTTGATTTCTTCAATATTGGTTTAATAGTTCGAAATTACAAAATGGTTAATCCTTCAATGAAGGTTAGACAAGCTTTCGAAGTTAACACTTGATAGTGAAACATGTAGGCACTCGTGTCCTTTGTCTGAAAATTTTCGGTACTTAGGTTCGATCTGATAACAACCTGTTTTCCTGCCGAATACTTCAAATCACGATTTGATATTAAAACGCAATTTTCATTTCTTTGTATTTATTTTTTATAATGTCGGCTACTTTTTGATGTTCGTTGTATCGATACGTGAAACTTGCATATATTTTATATTGATAAGATAAGCGAAAATTATAATTCAAAGTTCCAAGAACTAAGAATATAGACCGACAAAAATCATTGGGCATTAAATAACGTATTTTTTGAAAAAATAAAATTAACTAGAATCTTCTATATACACGTGCAACCATGACGAAAGTTACACGCGAAATAGAAAAGTCGCAATTTCACCTGTTGAAGCAATTTTTTCGGTAGAGGAGAAAAATGGCTACTTGATTCCGAAGCATATCAATAGATAAAAACCTGAAATGAGTAGAATGATGTTGAAACGAAAAAAAAAAGAATAGCCCGAAGCAAATCAGATATTGAATGATATTAGGCGTAGGAACGAATCTGTGTTCCCCACACTTGATTCAGAAAAACCGGAACAATTATAAAATGTGGCCAGTTCGCCCACGGGACAGAATACACTCTGCGCCAGAATGAAGGCCACCGGATCACAACAGGTGTGTAGGATGTTGTTAATAACGCCGTGTATGAAGTATGATTTTCTCTAATACGAAAAATCACTACTAATCCAGTTTATCAGATGTGTCAGATTTTGGCAACTTATCTAATTCCCAATTCTTGGAAGTTGGGAGTGCGCTCGTGGAAAATTATGGGGTTATTTTCATCACGTTAATCGTCGAGCTTCATTTGCATTCGAGTTTCGATCGAACGCGATTTTCATTTTAATATAATCAGCGAAAATAAAACAACGAATTTTATCGTAATTTTTAATTGATAGCCTAGCGAATGATAATGAATCTGCGAAGAATTAGAATTGTAAAATCACGAATTAAAAATATTTTCCACTGTTGATTAAATGATTGAAAAACGAAATAAGGTTAAGGAATTTCCTCGAAGAATAAGGGGGGTTGGACGGAAATACCAGTGTTATCATTTATTCTATCGTACCAGTGTAGCTTCATGACATTCTATAAAATACGAATTGTAAGAATAATAATCACTAACAAATTAAAATCACCGCAATTACCTATATCCAAATTAAGCCTAAAATTAAATTTAGTATTTTATAACCTTATCGAACTGCTTCGTTGATTAGGTTTGAATACACTTACTTTAAGAACACATATTTATAATTTTATACGCAAATATTCACACGTGTATTTTTGATTTCGAATCAAATCAGCCCGTAGAAAAAGAATAGTTCAATTAGCATCACTTTACGAGCATAAAATTTGTCTTCAATGGTGTCATAAAATTTTACCATCATTTAACGAGAAATAAATTTGCATACGAAGTTGTACATTTCTACTCAGTACGTATATGAAGTACACCGATGTATCTACGTGTGATATTCAACCGTTGAAAAAAGTGCATCATGGCTCATTAAAAATCATTAAAAATAATCTAATTATATTTTATTTATCGCATGCACTTATTAAGCTCTGTTGGTGGAACAGACGATGCCAAAATATTATCTGCATCGTCTAATATAAAATTTTGATTTCATTTCTCATTCATGTATTCACCTCGAATCAATATTAATCTGAAATTTACGCTAATCTTTGGCAATTAAAATTAATCGATGGATTTTTTCAAAATGTTCTTGTTTTCTAGGTAAACTTAAGCGTGTTTTTTTTTCACAAGCGGAATATAATAAAGCACCGCCAAACATTGAAGAAAATGATAAAAGCGATTATGATTTTTCGTTTGAATTAATTATCTCAATTTTCGGCAATATCGATTAATTTTTGTAACAGCATTTTACTCGATTTGTATCAATGAATCGTGTTTAAAAGATAAATTTCGGCGAAATTATAAAATAATCTGAGAAAACCGATTAGAAATCAATTAAAAATTAACGAGCAAGTTGCAACGAAATGGCAAACGTTCAGAAAAAAATCGTTTACTTTGTGAAATTCACTCGAATTGAATATTAAAAAAAAACTTTTTAAGAATAATGAGAAAGACGAGTTTGTTAAAAATAATGCATTAAAATAAAAATACTCGTACTTGGAAAAAACTCACATAAAATCCTCGAGAAATATTACATAATTGAGTGCAACACAAAATTCAAAATAAGAAACGAAAATCTTCCACATGACGAAAAATATACAAATGTCAACTCAACAGTAAAATACTTTTCAACAGAAATAACTTCAAAGTTCAAATCGATAATATTACCTTCAAAACAACCCTATACAATACAAACATGCATATTAGGTGAATGTTTTCTTTTTTGGTCATGCGATTATCAACACGCATTTTAAATAACTTAGATACCTTGGAGATGATATTCCAATAGAAAATTTTTACAATGAGTATATTTTTACGAATTTTCAAAGAAAGTTAAGCTAATATTTGAAATCACAGTGGGTAAAATTATATTCCAATTCGTGCAAATGGACGTGATTAATAATCCAGAACATTTCAGCCATTTTCATAAAAAACTTCACAGAACAATGATATTTTAAAGGGAAGATATTAATCCAATAGCTCATTTCTGACCGTCTGAAAAAAATACACACTCCAAGTGTAAAATAAATAAAAACTTTATCTTGGTTTAAAAACCATCAATGTAAAATTTCGAAATTATTTACCATAAATCATCTTCAGAGTCAAATTCTTCGTCGTCGTCACATTTCGTTATTGGCGTAACATTCAAATTTAAAGGTGCCGAGTTTGCAACAATATCTTTTGAATGGGCCGGAGCAATGAACTTATTGACGTTACCAACCGGTGCACTTAATGCTTCACCAGATGATAGAATGTCACCTTCTCCGCTGATGGAAGATATCAATTGATTTCTCGTCTCTAATAAATTTTTTCTCTCTTCATTCAGTGATTTTAAAGTTTTCTGTATGTACATTAATTTCTTCTCATATGATTGTATCTTGTCTTGCAAGACTTTTCGTTCAGCAACGAGTTTTTGGAGTCCAGTCTCAGATTCATCGGAATCACTTTCGTACTCTGAGTTAGAGCCTTCGGAAGAAGACGAAACGTAATGGAAATCACCGATCATTTTCTCTTCACTGATGTACGATTTCCGGCGAAACAATTCATGTTTGTGAGAACAAATGTGTCTGAAACTTCCATATAATTTTCGTAACTGATAAGATTAAAAAAGAAATGAAGCATTTATCTCTTTGAAACTTACTTACTCGTAGAATAAACAGTATTATATTGATTCCAAATAATTCAGAATAAGAACTGTAAAAAGTTCGCATAAGTTTTCAAAAGCATCTCAAAGGAATTTAATTTTTTTATTTAAAATTCAGAATTCAAAAATTTTGATAAAAATTTTCTCACTTCCCGCCATCCTTCCTGCCCACAAAGTTCACATCTTTTTCGAAGCTACGCTATAAATCGGGAAATTCTGTGTTTCCTGTGTTTGAATGATCACGTATTTTTATTTTTATTTTTCTAGTCGTTAACAATTGAAAATAAAAAATACAAAACACAAAAAAAATGTTGAAAAATTTATTAAAAATTTTTAAATTGCAAATGGTGTTTACATAATCTTTTTTTTCAAAAGAATTTATTTATTCATTACTTTGATTGATCATAACATTCGGCCAATTGTCATATATTCATAATTTTAGAATTAAAAAATGTTTATCAAACTGAGTGATAATAAAAGAAAAATTAAAATTTTTTGAATAATAATTCAATTTATTCAGTTCAATTAATGAATCGTTTATTTGCTGAAAGTTAAGAAAAATAGACGGATTGTGATAGTTCACAACAAAATTTCAATTCGCCGGTTCAATTTTCATTTCCATCGAAAATGGATTCAGAGTCGAACATGTTTATCACAAGAGGAAAACTAGCAAAAACCTTGGGTTCTAATTATGACCGGTAAATTTTTATCGCTGATTTTTCATTATTATTTCGATGATGTTTTTTCAACCGAATTTATTTATATCTTGTTGTCAACAGATATGTTTCTTTAATGAAGAAATGGTTCACTAAGGAGGTAAATTGGAATAAAATTTTGGTACCTAATTTTTACTGTTTAATTTATTTTGCGATTAATTCGCTTCAATTATTTTATCAGATTACTAAAGAAGAATACGATGAAGAATTACGAACATTTCTTATGCCTGTACAGATTCGATTTCATAATAAGTTCATTCTTTCTATGTTATCAAAATGTTCCAGTACCGCTTCTTCTACTTCCCCTTTTTTATTCACCGATTCAGATGTTGAACCCAACCTTAAGAAGATTAAATTAGAAGATGTTGCCTCTACTTTTAAAAATTTATTAGTAAGTAACGCCTCGAACCACGCTTATCTGAACGAACTTGAGTAATGAATTCGAATTTTGTTTTTGTAGCAGATCGATTTACACGAACATGTCAAAGAAGTAAAACCAAAAACACTTCATGAGGAATTAGTTTCCAAAGGTTTCCTTAATTTTTTACCCGATTATGATACGATACATGCTCGAATGATGCTTCATGCATGGGAGCATGATCTTAATGGCGTAGAAGAGAATGCTTGCAGACTAATTATTGAAGCTACTTACGTAAGTTGAACAAAATTTGGAATAATTATGCTCATTGCTCATTTGATCGTTCATTTTATTCAGACCTTCGCTCGCAATGTACTCTCCGCGATTATTAGTCGAAGAAGCGGATTTAAAATCAAAGACGACCAGTTTATCTATGGTCACGGAACTCCAGTTGCAAATCCTTGGTTGAGGAATACTATGAAATATGATCTCAATAATAGATGGTATAGTGTAGTGAATTTCTAATTTTAATCAATTCTCTTAAATATTTCATATCCATATTTTTATAGCGAAGCCACCGAAATTGTTGATAATGACGATTGTGTCCATGTACCTAAAATCAAACCAATGCTTTCTGAAATGGAAGAAAATATTGCTTTTGAATTATCTTTATCTTCAGAAAATACTCAGGCTGTTGGACGGTCTCCAATAAATATCGATGATGTTATCAGCGCCTTACAAGTACGTTTCATCTTTGATTTTAAATTTAAAAAAATTTTTAGAAAACTTATCGTGTGATTTCATTTTAGGTGCATCCAAACGTTATTCCTCGTTATTTGATGTATTCTGTTAATATGGAAAAATTACTATTATCTAGAAATCATCCTTCTTGGGAAGATATCGGTAGTGGAAAATCGGTTTAATTACTCGTTTTATAGATTTTTCTTTGTATGTGATTTTTTTTTTCATTTTTTTAATGATTGAAACGTTACCAATGTCGATGTAGAATTTATGATTTCATTTTTTCAACGTATTTTGAGAATTACTCGAAAATAAATATGTTCTCCATCTCTCTTATTATATGAAGAAATCGTTTTTTTTTTTTTATAAACTCTATGCTAATTGTATAATTATTCTGTTTTTGTAATTATATTATTTACGTAATAAAATGTTAAAATTACGTTGGTTGTATTTTTTTCTTATTTTTACTCTCAGTTGATAAACGAAAATGATCACGAAATTCCTTCCTTTCACCTAAATTTCATATATTTCACTCTTCCCCGTAATTATGAATTAATTACGTCTAATGTCTGAATAACAGTTTAGCATAGGCTAAATTGACTCTTTCATTTTCCAGAGGTGAATCATTTCGTTCGTCATCGTAAATAATCAAAATAAAATAGATAAGGATAAGCGATTATTTTCTGATTTCCAAAAAACTATGGATTCGGCTGACGAGAGCAGTTTTGTAGTAATAGTTTTGTGAGACATTTAACTTAATTTCGGTCGTAATTTGGCATTGATACTATTTTCAAACCTTTCCTTCATTCATATATAACATAAAAATGATACACAGCCTGTTTATCATAAATTCATCTGGGTAAGTTAAGATTCACTTGAAAAGACTTTAGCTCAAAATATGGTTTACATTTTGTGAAAACTGTTTCCAGAGATGTATTCATGGAGAAACACTGGAAAAGTGTAATTTCGCGATCTGTTTGCGACTATTTTTTCGAGCAGCAACGCAAAATCTCAAATCCTGAAGACATTCCCCCTGTAATAGCTACTCCTCATCATTACCTGATTAGTATTTATCGATGTGGAGTATTTTTTGTAGCAGTTTGTATGACAGAGGGTAAGTGTTGATGACATTTTTGTACCAACTCTGTGTTTTTCATTCTTTAAAAATTATTTGTACTTTTAAAATAGTTCCTCCCTTATTTGTTATCGAATTCTTGCATCGAGTTGTTGAAACTTTTGATGATTATTTTTCCGAGTGTACAGAATCAATTATCAAGGAAAATTACGTTGTAGTATACGAGGTAAGAATGGAATAAGTTCTGAATTTATCTCAGAATGCTTACGTGTTTTTTGTTGAAGTTATTAGATGAAATGTTAGATAATGGATTCCCATTGGCTACCGAATCCAACGTATTAAAAGAATTAATTAAACCACCAACGATATTGAGAACTATAGCGAATACTGTGACTGGAAAATCCAAGTAAACAATTTACTAGAAGTAGATCCATTAGCGTTTTCGTTCTTATAAGTTTGAAAACATTTCCAGTGTAAGTGCGATATTGCCTAGCGGACAGCTTTCTAATGTTCCTTGGAGAAGAACAGGCGTGAAGTATACAAATAATGAAGCATATTTTGACGTTGTTGAAGAAGTTGATGCAATTATTGACAAAGCTGGTTCTACGGTTTTCGCTGAAATACAAGGATATGTAAGCCATATTTATTTAAATCTTCTACACATATCTAAGTACTTAAACTTGTATGTATCTTATGTAGATCGATTGCTGTATTAAATTAAGCGGTATGCCAGATTTATCGTTATCTTTTATGAATCCGCGTCTCTTCGACGACGTCAGTTTCCACCCTTGTGTTAGATTCAAAAGATGGGAGGTTCGTTGTTCGAAAGCTATACAATTGCGACCGTTCTTAATTATTTTAATTTCAGGGTGAACGAATCCTATCTTTTATTCCACCTGATGGTAATTTCCGATTAATGTCGTATCACATCGGATCACAAAGCGTCGTTGGTATTCCCATTTACATCAGGCATAATATTTCCTTCAAAGAAGTCGGTGGTGGTCGATTGGATATTACCGTCGGTCCTAGGCAGACCGTAGGACGAACTGTATGTTTCATCTAGCAGTTGACCTATTCGTTCACTGTAATTATTTTACTTTTTAACCTCAGGTCGAAAACGTAGTACTTGAAATTCCAATGCCGAAATCAGTATTGAATTGTATTTTGACTCCAACTCAAGGGAAATATTCCTTCGATCCGGTTACCAAGGTTTTATTATGGGATGTTGGCAGAATTGATATCAGTAAAGTTCCAAATATTCGCGGAACCGTAAGTTCAAATTTATGTTTATTTCGGTTTCATTATCGAACCAAATGTAAACTTTGAAAATTTTAATTTTACAGATAAATATACAAAATTCAGCTCCTGCTATTGAATCGAATCCATCAATCAATGTAGGTTTTTTTTCTTTGTATATGCGTATTGATTTTTTTTGCCGTATTTTTACATAATTCCCGTTTCAGGTTAAATTTACCATTAATCAATTGGCAGTATCGGGTTTGAAAGTAAACAGATTAGATATGTACGGTGAAAAATACAAACCTTTTAAAGGAGTGAAGTATATAACGAAAGCGGGAAAATTTCAAATCAGGATGTAATCGTTCTGCTGTTATTTTTATTGTGAAGTTTTATTTAATATACATATTTTTATACTTTTCTTCTTGTTGATATAATATTTGTTTAAAAAAAGTAGATTATACGATTATCAATCTTTACCTCTTATTTGTGTATATTTATTTGCGTTGATGTTTTCAGTAATGACGATTTTTACCGTTTCTAATACTTCACATGTCATTTTGTTTTTCCTAATCGTTTTCTTCAAAAACAAAACCGTATCTACTTTTGAAACGTGTGGATACGATTCAGTTTTAAGACCACTTCCGATGGATTAAATTCTCAAGCTTCGTGACGTCGAATTTTCAATGATCGAATGAGCTGATATGTTACGTAAGAAGTGATAATCTAGGATGTTGGAAATGTTCTCTGTGCCTGTAGAAAACCCGTCACAAAGTATTTCGAAAGAAAACTATGTATTCCGATGATTTAAGTGAAGTATGTCCAATAGGCCTTTAATATCGGTGTGAAAGCTGTAAGTAAAGTTGATTGTTCGCCTATTACCCCTCTTCTTCGATATCTGCCTTAAAGTTGAAGCCTACTTGAAGTTATGCCTTGCATGTGTGCATCGTTTCTTGGACATTGGATGATGAATAAAGAATTATATGGCATATTCTATATTATAATGTAATATTTCGTTTAAAACTCCCCCCGAAAGGGGTTAGTTCGTTACTATTTCAAAGAAATGAAACATCCGAAAGCTCATTGATAAAATAATTATCGAGTTTTTTTCACCACTTAAATTATTTGTGGCTTTGTCAATAAATTAAATTTAGTGATAAGCATCATTTATTAGAATTTTTCATCTACTTTTTGTTTTTTCGTCGAAAACGAAAAATTATTTCGTTATTTTATTTCGTTAAATTGCAAAATATCAAAACCGTAATTGGTCTTACTGATAAAAAAGGTTGCCATAATTGATACGTTAAAGGGGTGCAATTTTTATTAGATAATTTAAAAGAATACACTTTTGATGCTTCTTCTGACTAATAATTACTCGCCTAATTTTATCTTTCTTCTGATTAATCGCGTTATTTAGGAGAAATGCAGTTTTTGTCGAATTTTCACCCCGAAGAGGCGAAAATGTTTTGCGAAAAACCCAAAAAAAACACGCCTAAATTGCGGCGACCATTCATTTTAAGGTGTCTCGAAATGGCAACATTGCAACGAGAAGACATCTTTGAAAAGAAAGTTTTCTACACAGCCAATCACAATTATACAGTATTGACAAAAGCTTTTAGTTTGTTTCCTACTGTTGTAGGCCGAAGGTCACTGATATACTCGTAAATATTAGAGAGAAATGACAAAAGTGTTAATGGCGTTAAATTGGATAAATAGGTAGTGAAAATTTTAACGAAACTATTAGCTTAACGTATTTATCGAAGTGTTACAATTTGCGCGATTGTGTTACGAAGCTTTGATCGAAAAACAGTGTACTCTGTTTTGATTATGCAGGTTGTTATTGTAAAATGAAGCTGAAACAGTTTTTTGATATTTTACATTGAGTAAGTTTAAATTGTAACGAATACTTTGCCATTTGTCGAATTCTCTGGTAATTTGCTCGTTTACCGTTGTAAATATTATCGAAGGATTAATCTACGTCGTATCAGATGACAATATTTCTATTGATGACCCAGTTTTGCGATTGTTAATTCTGTACTGATTCGTATTCACTGATAATACGCTAGAACGTCGAGTATATACGTTTAACGTAAACTATCTCGCATTAACGTAACAATAATAAAGAAATTAACGTAATCCTAACACGAATTAGTTAATTAAATACGTTTCCGAAAACACAGTTGATAAGCCTGTTGCTATGTTGTGCGAATATCTCGGGTGTTTCGACGTGTGTTAATACGTGCGGCGAGATTTTGAGATGTGGTTTTTTTAAAAACGTGATTTACTATGTTTCAGAAAATGATGACGCGGATAACCAATTAGTTGTGTAAATTCGGCCGAATAATTATTTTACTCTGTGGACATGACCTAATGAGCGTATCTTTCGTAAAGATACCATTTTTTTATATGCTTTACTATGGATAGTAGAAATGGCGAATGTTTCGACCACGATCTGTTCGGGCATATGGCCGCGGAGTCGAACATAGATCATGCATGCTTGAAAGACTACTTATTAGAACCTAGCGCGCACGATAAAATAGGTTGTGATGGAATATGTTACTCGACGACGAAGAGCCCATTTGCATCGAGTATAGACTCGTACGCTTGTAATAATGGTAATATGATCGATATACCTGTACGTAATAACGCGCACGGCGCTAATTATATAGATTTGCATAATACTATGAATTCATTTTTACCGAATTACGCGTCGATGCCGAGCAATTGCCCGATACCTGGCTCTGTTGGCCATTTTAATAACAACAACAACCACACGACGCCTTGCAACGACTACGCCACCATGCTAGACGCCACCTTACCATCTGTATATAACCAGACTCCAAGCACCATCGCGTTATCTAGTACGCTAGTCGAAGACAAGACGCTGGTGCAGCAGCCGATAATGCACGAAACCAGCACGCTGGTCAACAGGACGATGCCCGATTCGCTCATCATGCCGAATACCGGCTCGTTCGTGAACAAGAACCTAGACCTGATGCAGCCGGACGTCGCATACGAAATGACCAACAATTTCATCGCGTCTCCGTTGCTGAGCGCCGAATCCGCGTTGAAAATGGATTCGGATCCGTTTTCGCCGAGCATCTCGTCCAGCGTGTCGTCCATACCTTCGGTGGAGATGGCCGATAAGTCGTGCTACGTGCCGGGCAGCGTCGACAGCGGCGTTGTGGTGAACGGCTCGAGCTCGTCGCCGTTCAGTACCACCGATTCGAATCGCAACGGCGAATGTTCCAGTATAAACGATAGTCTGATTAGCCCGCTTACTCAAGGCAGTAGCGAAAGATCGGTCGAGACTACGCCCGGCAGCGAGAGCGTAAGCAGCGAGGTATGCTCGCCTAGGGTCGACTTCGAAATGCTATCCATCGAATTGAGCACCTTGAATAACGCCAAACTCAAGGAGAAAAGTCACAAAGGGCGTAAACGGAAAAACGAACAGAAAAAAGAGAAACCCAAGAAACACCCTATTATCGTGCCGACCTACCAAAGTCAAATTTCACCCGGTCAAACTGGCATCAAGCTGAAAATATCGCTGACCAATCCGGGACCCATACCGGTCACCAAGAAACGTAGAAAGCATAAGAAACAACTCGTCACCGATACCGAACCGCAACAGCAAAGCGATTGGGGTGCCAAAATACCGCAGCATTTGTTAAGGGATATATTTCATAAGGCTACCGAATCCGAAGGATGTTTGCCATTTCTTGTCAGGTAAGTCAACACGCCGCGGCAATTTTTACCATCTCCGACGTCTGAAACTGCATCACGGTTCCGTTGGGTGTGAGACGAAAAGAGATTTCGGTTAAATTAAACCGACGCAAATATTGGCGCCAATAGTGTCAAGGTCAAGGTTCCAAGGGTAGAATTTGCGATACAACTCCAGCCGATTTGTTTTCGCCATCGACAGCTCGAGATATCCGATGATACGTTGTGCCACTTTCATCCTTCGTCCTCTACTTCCGGATCCTTTCAACTTTCCCTCATTCGAGGAGTTTTTTTCCACGTTTCCAGACGATGACATTTCATTTAGCGAAAGTTCACGGACTAGGCTGACAAATCCTTCGTCACGTTCATCAGAAGCTAGTTGGTTTGAGGATGTATGGAATATTCGACTCAGGATGAGTAATCTGCATCGTAATGGCGATCTCTTGAGCTTTAATTCGTCTCAACTGAATCATAATGACTCCGATGAGGGTTTTTATAGCTGGAGAGTGAGCTAAAGGGACGAATCATCCTTCTGAGTGATCGAATAATGAAACCTGAGATGAGATTGTATGTTTCGAAAAAACTTCAAGCAAATAATTTGGGGCCTTTTTCTCGACTTATTTCAAAATTTGGTCAAAATATCGATCGCGATGGTTTTTCAAACGATATATTAAATTTCGAGTATTCCAAAATGCCCTAAAATGATATACTTTGGGAGGGAGAGGGGTCCTTAGACTTCTGGCAAGACAATAATTTCGCTTCAATTCTCCGTATGTAATTTAATTATCGCTTTTAATCGAGAGGGAGGGGGGCCTCTTCGGTGCCGAAATTGCATTTCTTTAGGAATATTCTTGCGCTCGACGGAGACGAAAAATAACGGTATTTTTGTTTCGCAGAATGTCGCGAGTTTGCGGACTATGGAGAGATGTGGCATTAACACCGGATCTTTGGTATAATATTGATCTCTCTAATCGATGGGTTTCGAAAAATCCGGTAATAAATGATTATAATTTCTCGTGGTTTTGCGAAAATCGATTAACCAAGGTTCAAGACCTAAATTTAGGTAAGTACCTTCTCGGCGAAAATTCATTCCGATGAAATCAATCCAACGCCAATGATTTCCAGGTGGTTGGACTTTCCTAAACGTTCCTGCAGTATTAGAAAAAATCGCCAAATATTGTACCGAACTTAGCGGAATCGGTTTAGCTGGATGGGAGAATTTGACGGCCGATAACGTAAAATATCTAGTGTCCAATTGCCCGAACCTACAGAGGATTAATTTATCCGGAGTCAGCGTAAGTACCAAGTACCACGGAGGTGTGTACTTTGACGGTGCCGTAATCACTCGCTTTATTTGTACAGTCGAACCAAAGCAGCAATAACAAATCCGGAGTCGCTCTTAGTTCGTTGCTGTATATCGCCGAAGAAGTTGGCGAAAGGTTGACCCAACTTGTGCTCTCGGATAATAAACTCGTAGGAATTCCTCAATTCATACAAGCCTTAGCTGTAAGTATGCCGAGTTTTTCATGCGCTCGTTCGAGATTACTCTTTGTACGTCGAATAGCAATATTCTTGCTTAATGTCGAGCGTACGGGTTAATTGTTAAGATACCGCTCTTCGTTTGTCTTGCCTTATCGCTGGTTGAAAAGATACGCGATACGAGTTGAAAAGTGTACTGTGCGAAGGGCAACAGCACAGGAGATAGGGAGTGCTTTGGAGAAAATATACGATAAGGTTGTATTTAACGTGATTTTTAAGAATACAATTCGAAGAATAATTTACATCAAATAGTGTATCAAAATAATTTCTCAAATTGCGTAAAATTTGGAATTTTTTTATTAAAATTTTTATGCATTTTTTTGGCTTCGAGTACTGAAAAAAAATTGTTTTATATTTTTTTACTTTCCTCTATTAAATTATATTTTTTAAACGTCACGAAGTGGAAGAAACGATTGGTTGAGATATTTTTTTGTTCATCCGAACCGGTTTATTTATAAGAAAAAATTGCGCATCAAGTACAAATAATATTATTTTACAGTTTTTAATTCAAAAATTATTTTTTATAAGGATTTTTTAAATTTTCAAATTTTTTTTTGTTTTTTTTTTAAATTGTTTTTTTATTTTCTCCATCCAATTTCTCTCACCCTTTTTAATGGTAAAATAAATTTCATTAGTGGAAGAGTTTGCAATATTATTGTTTTTTTTAAATGTATTTTTTGACTCATTTTTAAAGAAAATTGTTCCTTATTTTTTCATTGTTTATCTAAAATCATCTTTTTTGCCGAGAACGCTTTCTTTTTATTTTTTTTATAATTTTTTTTTACTTGAAAATTTTTTTTTATTTTTTAGGTTTTTTTTGGATTATTAATTTTAGAATTCTTACAGGAAATATATGCAACGTGCAGGTTTTTTTACTTTCACAAATATATAAAAAAATTACTGTTTTTACGATTTTGTAATATTTTTTCCATCTTTGTTATTTATTTTTTTTTGTAGAAGTTTTTTCTTTTTTCTCCCCATTATAATATATCGCTTATAATTCTTTTCGTTTTTTTTAAATTTTTAAACATTTTTTTCTTTTCTCCCCCTTTTTTGAATATTTTAACTTTTTTCAGATTTTTTGAATTACTAAAAATTTTTTATGCAATGTTTTAAAAAGCTTGAAATTTTGATTTTTTTTTCGTTTTAGTCTTCTTTGACACGCATATTAAAAAAAATCCTTGTTTATATAATTTTTTAACTTTTTTCCACTTTTATTTAGTTTTTTATTTGTTTTTTTTTTCATTAATTTGAACTGTTTTGAATTTTTACTACGAATTCCTTTGAAACGTTTTTCGAACGCGAATGTCCAAAAATTTGTTTTTTATGTTGCATTTTATTTCTTTTATTTTACTTTTTTGAGTGTTTTTTTCTTTCATTTTCTAATTTCTTTTTTTGTTTTCCTTCATTTTTTATTTAATTTTCGACACATTTTTATACGTGTTTTTCGAATTTTTTGGTTGAAAAATTGACGTGTTTTTTTTTTTGTAAGTTTTATTACTTGAAAAAATATTTTTATTTGAAAAACATTTTTTAGCTGAGGCGGTTTTTTGTTCAATATGATTTTTGGAGTGGAATTTTACCTCCCCCTTCCTTTTTTTCCTTTCAATACCCCTCTTATTAATTATGGAACAATCACAAGCTCTATGGGCTTGGTTTATCGCGTATTCGTCCTGCCCTCTCCCCCTCCAACAATTATTTTCTATAATTTCTCGACAAATGAAGTATCTCCGATAAGTGATCCCCTATAAGACACGATATTCCTCCAGCAAGTACGGGTTGGTGGTGGTTGTCCCGCCTCTTTGCCTCTCCTTCCCTGCGCCATCATTCTTAAATACGTTTTTTCTCGTTTCCATCGCTAATTACGATTTGTCGCGTTTTCTTTTTTTTTTTTTGAAAAAACATAGACCCATTGCCCGAACCTCGAAGTGCTGGATTTATCGAACGTCCGCACGTTGGCGGCTACCGGTCACATACACATCGAGAAGCTGCAAGAAGGATGCCAGAAACTGCGTATATTACGTATCACCAACAGCCAAGTATCGCTGACGCCGGTACCGTTGAAAGAACAAATGGCGTCGCCTGGTTTTCCGCTTCTGGAAGAGTTGAGCGTCGCCTGCATCATGAATAGTTTGAGTTCCTTAACGCAGCCTTTCGTCGACGACGAGTCCATCGAGCGCATCCTCAAGACGTCCACCAAGTTGAAACTACTCGATGCACGTAATTGCTCCAAAGTCACTGATTCTAGTTTGGTTCGCGTGCCCGCCTGGGACCTTACTCATTTGTATTTGTCAGGTGAGCATTGGCGGGGTTGAGCATCGGCGTGGGTATTTTTTGGTCGAATCGACGTGAGTTAGGTTGGCAACATTGATCGCGAGGATGCTATTGGTGGAAAAAGTATCGAACTATCGTTTGTTTTTGCGCGCGCGAGTGCGAAAACGAACGGAAAATTGAAACGTTGATTTCTATTTTTGTAGTGATTGCTTTAATTGGATTTAATCGGATAATAGTTGTACTTTGATTTAGCCACGTTTGCGTGCGCGTAAATAAGCGATAACTCGGTCGATGTAGGAAATTGCGCTTTTAAAAGCGGAATCTCGCGTCGGCGAATTTATCGTGTGTACGGAACGATCGAGGGTCGAAGGACGATCGACGTGTGATTTATAGGCTAAAAATACCCACGAAGCTTTGTGTAAAATAAACCGATGGAATACCTCGGCGCAGAAAAAATACACGTAATTATCGTCTAACGTGTATATTCGCAGGGAGTCATGTCACACGGGTGAACGATTCGGGTTTAGAATTAATCGCGCAGAAATGGAGTCACAGCTTGATCGACGTAGATTTCGCCTGGAGCACGGTGACCAAATCGCTGGACGCTGCCGTCACCGTGTTGGCCGAACAAGGAGAAAACTCGCCGTTGAAGTGAGTATCAAAGTCGACGCGTAGTAGCTGGAACCCTGGATTAATGGATTTTTTTGCAGGATCTTAGACCTAACCGGATCGTCGATTAATTTACCTCCGGTGCAAGCGGTGCTGAAGAAGTGCCCTCTGCTAACATCTTTGAATCTATCGTCGTGCCGGGCGTTACCTCGCGGTATGAAGAGATCGTATGTCGGCCAGGCGCTGCGCGAGTTGAAAGCGTCGTTGAGGAAACCAGACGAAGATAGGCGGAACGACGCCACAGAGTCATCCGAAGACGGTACCAGCAATAAATAATTCTTGTATAAATCTCTCTATGTTTTTTTTTGCGATTATTTCCCCTATTTTTTTTTCTATCGTGTATTATATATATTTTTTTTAAATCTGAGTCACCGGAAATCAAGTTTTTTTTTTCAAAAACCGACGAAATTTCGTTGAAGGAAGATGCGCAGAAGCAATGTTATTTCGATATCCAGCGTGGTCGAATTTATAACCAACGAATATAATTTTTAAACGATAGAAGGATCGTGGGAATTTACGGTTTTATCGCCGCTGTTGAAATTTCGTAAAAATCCATCGTTTTATCGAATTCAATAACAAGCACCGGATTAAATGAAATATTTCCAAGAGCTTGAATTTTTTATTTTGTATACAATTTGTAGCTAGGTTTAATAAATTAAGAGCTTAAGGGGTTATTTTTAATTTTTGTCCAATTTTTGTTTCGCATTACGAATTTTAGTTTCCCGAGATCCTTCTGGCGTTAATCGTACTGATTATTTTTTTTACAGTTATTTTACCCGTGTTTTAAGTAATGTTTTCACAATTCCATTATTTTTATTTTATTGTTATTTGTTTTGTTTTTTCTTTGTCGTTCGACTTAATATTTTCTATTTGTATGTACGTATTGTATATATTTAAACATATTCTTTACCTAGTCTCCCTGTTAACAAACCTTTTTAACTTGTAGGTACAATTTTTTTTTGTTTTCATTTTTACCATTATGTTTTAATTTTAATTCTGTTTTTTTCTCTCTATCTGTTTCTCCCGTTTTTATTTATTGTGTCCGGCCGAGCTCGAGTGGAATGTTCGTTGGAAACGAGTTTTTTATTTTTGTAAATTTTTAGTTAGATACGATGTGGGTTTCCCTGGATGCTGTATAGAGCTTATATTAAGATAACTTAAGGTTCACCTGGGATTCGGTGCGTTTGAAGTGCATAGGCCGGTGAAGGACGAGTGCGTCGGTGGTCGTCGGATTGTTATCGGTGGATTTTATTTCGATATTTGAAAAATACGGTCTGCTTTGTCATCGAACATGAACGATTCGAGTGATTTTGATTTGTTATTTCGAAAATTCGTGGTTAATGAAAGCGAAATTTAGTATAATTTGAAGTCGAAATGGTTTGATAATTTTACTCGATTGAACCGAACGAATATCGAAGACAGTGAAAATATGTTTCCTCGGTGAAAGAATTGTAATTTGATAACGCGTTGTCGAAATTGAAAGAAATGAAACGATGCATTTCGAAAAGAAAGTACGAATGGAAAGACTTTGAAATTATTGAAACGAAACAGCTGATAAGCTATTTCGGTTTCCGTGTGTTTTCAAATCCTAATCGATCGATAGAGATTTCTGTTCGTTTTATCTAAATAAGAAGAAATGATGTTCTCGATTCTATCATAATTTTTCATCAAATACTAAATTGTGTCGGAATTTATGAATGTTTTATGTGATTTCATGACTCATGAGTAATGTCATAGAGTTCGTCAATTTTGATTATTTTCAATAGAAATAATAAATATTTGTATTAATTTACAAAATGTATTATCTAATCGTGTAATCGTAGAAAGAGAGGTTGCGATTGTGAGGTGATCGTAGAATTATCAATTCTTACGTCACTAATGTAAATTCATTTTTTTCTTTTAGTTTACTTTAAATAAGATCACGAAAATTATTAACAACTTGATAAATGTTGTGAATGATCGATTCGATTGGAAAAATGTATTTTCGTGTATAAATTGCATAAATCCAATTACTGGTTCAGTTTGGCTCGATGAATCGTGTTCTTATCAGTTTCCTTATCAGATGGAAATTCCGGTTCCGGAATTTTTTATTTTTACTTATGAAATCTCATTAAAGTGGAAATTAATGGAAAATTTAACGTAAAGTTAATTCAAAAATCAATTTAAAACTATTCGAATGTAAATATTTGATCAACGAATATAACGAACTCACCGTTCTTATCAGTAGTTCAGATAGAACATCAATGTTAACAATAAAAACATAAAATTTGACCAAGATTTCAACACTTCTGTAACGTAATAACGTTTAATGTATTTTAAGATTTACGTGCAATTTTCATCGCAAGCCGAACCATCGCCAGTTTCATTTTACTATCGGAAATACCTCTCGAATCGATCGCGCTTGTGTAATGAACTGGTTCGAGATGCACATTTCCAGCGTTCTTATTCATTTCTTGTGCTTTATTCACGCGAAGTTGCGAGTGTCACTGGAATCTTGAAGTCTATTCCGGTGCTTTTCGATTCACGGTAGAATTCCGTGTAGTATTATTTTCTCATTTCGTATCGTGTAACATCAAGGTGAACCTAGTTCTTAATCGATAATTTTTTTATTAAGTTACCATTTAATTGTGTGCATTTATGAACTAAAACGAACGTGTTTTTGAATATGGAAAAATTTTGTAAATATTTTCAACAGAGATGAAAACAAAGCATTCGGATTAGCGAAGCGATGCCGTCGATTAAATGAAATTTACGTTGTACCTTCGCCGTTTTGATCATTGTTTGTGTTAATGCGAGAAGTGATACTCATAATTTAAGATTTTAATTACCTCGTATTTGTGAGAAAGTTACGTGTAATTTTTCTAGATTTACATCGAATCGTTGTAATTTTTGGGTATATTTTTGAATTTATTCGCACCTGTTTTATTATTTTACGAGTATTTTTTGTATTTTGAACATCCTTTAAATTTATCACGAGGTAACTTGCACATTCCTTGAAGTCATTTCTTTTTTTCATATGAACGCACGACGAATCGATCATTCGTTGGATTTTCGACACGAGGAAAAAAAAATTTTAAGTGTGCCAAGCGACAGTTGCAGTTCTGTCACTAAGTAAAAGCTGGCTAAGTTTAATGGAATTTTGTAATTTTTAGCATCAAAGCTTCGTGCTTTCATATTGGCAAGAGAGAATGTTACTTTTGATTTTTTTTTTTCAAATACGTAGATTTTAGCGAGTTTTGATGACTTGTGTTCAGATTTGTGAACGGTACGAATTTGTAAATTAAGGTGTAAATTAGAATTTTTATTCGTTTATGGGATCATTTTATGCTTTGTTTTTGAAATAGTATTTCGAGCGTACTTTTTATTATGTACTCTGGAATTTTATTGCAATTTTTTTCCTTTTGAGATGATTTTTTAATTCACGTAATTTCCCTAAATTTTTGTTTATAAATGCGATTATGTATATTTAATGTTTTGTTAATGCCTTTTGATTTTTCGTAGTTGATTTGTTAGTATTTAGAAAGCTTTGTAAATGTTTGTTATAAATTTAACCGATGAATTATTGTTCTTTTAAAATTGTCAATCATCTGTTATTTTATATGTTTAAAATATTTTAAGTTAATTTTGTTTTGTATATATTTTGTGTATGATTTGTATAATAAAATATTTTGTTATTTAGTCGAGGATTTTTCTTGCGTTGATAAACGCGTAAAAGGACTTGGAAATTTTTGTTGGATTTTCATCAGGAAACAGAGAAATATTGTTAATTAGGATTATTGACGAAGTTATGTAATCGTAATTAATTAATTACCGCTGTTCTAACCAGACAATGTCTCATTTTTCTAAATCGAGGTCGCTGAACACGAATGCGACCTCAAGAACGTACCATCGCGAATTCGACCGGACGGGACTTACGTGCTAGAGCAAAACCGATTGCGGCAATCGATTCCGCGGGGTTGATAACCTATAATTTGACTATTCATTCATCTTCGTAGCCCTACTGGAGCCTAAGATAAGAGAATTAACGTAAATTAACGTAAGCGTTAATTTGACGTCCGCCATCTTCGTTTGGATGGTTCAAAATCGAAAATTTTGAAAAAAATTTCAAATTTGGGAGTCGAGTGTGGTATTAATCTCTTAAGCTCGTTCCCACGATTACAAATCTGGTCGAATTTTTCCAAAATATTAGCGCAATCGAGAGTAATTAATAGAAATTGTTGGATTCACTGATAACAAGTTCGTAACAATAGAAATCAGTGTGACCTTCATATCAGTGAAAATTTGAAACTTTTGGAATTTTTTCTTGCGGCTGCTGAAGCCAATTAAGCCGAATGAAGGGTGATTTGAGGGGTTTTTTATGACGCTGAATCTAATAGCGTAGTTAGTTTTTCGATTTGTTCACTATTTACCGAGATATCGCGAAGTAACGTTACGATTACGAAGTCGTGATACCTCGGGAAATAATGAACAAATCGAAAAACTAACTACGCCATTAGATTCAGCGTCATAAAAAAACCCTCAAACCACCCTTCATTCGGCTTAATTGGCTTCAGCAGCCGCAAGAAAAAATTCCAAAAGTTTCAAATTTTCACTGATATGAAGGTCACACTGATTTCTATTGTTACGAACTTGTTATCAGTGAGTCCAACAATTTCTATTAATTACTCTCGATTGCGTGAATATTTTGGAAAAATTCGACCAGATTTGTAATCGTGAGAACGAGCTTAAGAGATTAATACCACACTCGACTCCCAAATTTGAAATTTTTTTCAAAATTTTCGATTTTGAACCATCCAAACGAAGATGGCGGACGTCAAATTGACGCTTACGTTAATTTACGTTAATTCGCTTATCTTAGGCTCCGGTACGGCTACGAAGATGAATGAATAGTCAAATTATAGGTTATCAACCCCGCGGAATCGATTGCCGCAATCGGTTTTGCTCTAGCACGTACGTCCCGTTCGGTCGAATTTCTGTCTTGAAAATTTCTCAGCGACGGTACCTTTTAGAGGTCATATTTGCATTCAGCTCTTTGATTCAGGGAGATGAGACATTTTTCGTGAAAATCAGCTTGCTAGAACGGCGGTAATTAATTAATTACGGTTTTACGCATGTTGTATAGGTTGTATACCTATTGACGCGTAGGCAATGACTTAGGTTATTAATTAATTACCACCGTTCTAACAAGCCGATTTTCGCGAAAAATGTCTCATTTTACTAAATAGAATTCGCCGAACAATGATTAATAGCACGTGATAAAACATGTTTCAACCACTGCAGCTGTAATGTTTACAATCTTGTTGATTTATACGTTACCATAGCTACAATACGTAAACACGAGATAACGTCGATGATACGATGAAACTCGTAAACGCGAATTCGCGTAGATAATCAAGAAGATCATGTGCACGCCGGTATTTTCATTTCAAATAAAATACGATATTTTACCCGGTCTCGTGACCGTTGGCAAATACGATGGATCTCATTCCTGTCTAACAGCAGCAACAACCGGCGTAAAGGTAAAATTTCATAATGATCACTTTGAACGATATGATACAATGAAGTATTATTTTAGGTTCTTATACACAGTCCACACAAGCACAATAACCCCGTATCATTTTTAAACGTTAATGAATCCGTAACCGCGATATGTGCCGGTCGCCTGAAGCCGGACGAAGATAAGGATATATTAGTTATTGGCAGTGCTTCCAGTATCCTCGCTTATCACGTTGATAATAATAGCGAGTTGTTTTTCAAAGAGGTTCGTTTAGAAATTACCCATCTTCCTGCATTTTCAATGTTCAAAGTTCTGCTTAGGTTCCCGATGGAGTTACCTCGGTCACGATAGGTTTATTGGAAAGCTTCCCGACGCCTTTATTGATAATCGGAGGTAACTGTTCGATACAAGGGTTCGATTGGCAAGGTCATGATATATATTGGACGGTGACCGGAGACAATGTTAGATCTTTGGCTTTGGTTGATATTAATCAAGACGGATTGAACGAGGTAAAATATCGAAATATCGTTGAAAACATAACATCTACAAAGTTCTTTAGTTAATCGTAGGCTCGGACGATTACGAGATACGCGTCTTCAAAGAGGAAAACATCGTACACGAGATGACCGAAACCGAATCCATCGTTGGGTTGGTTGGATACAAAGAGAATAAATTCGCATATGCTTTGTCCAACGGAACCGTCGGAATGTATGAAAAGATATACAGACTTTGGAGAGTCAAGGTAACTTAGCAATTCAATGTACGCATGCGTGAAAGTTTGTTTACAAATGATGGCGCATGTGCAATAGTGATTTTTCAACCTTCATTATCAGATTGTAAATTTACTTGTTTATGTAGTCTAAAAATACAGTACAATGCTTGGGAAGTTACGATCTCGATGGCGATGGAGTCGATGAACTGATAACCGGTTGGTCGAATGGTAAAATAGATGCAAGGAATAGTAAAACCGGTGAAATCATTTTCAAAGACAACTTCACCCATGGAATCGCCGGAATTGTCTCAGGAGATTATCGACGTGCTGGTCGTAATCAAATGATTGTTGTGTCGCAAAGCGGCGAAGGTAAAATACCCTCTTCCTTTTGTGAAATCGTTTGAAATTTTTACATTTTATTTACAGTCAAAGGTTACGATGCCACCAGTTTACAGCAAGACTTGAAAATTCAGACGGATCTCTTGAGGGAATTATTTCTCAGGAAACAAGCACTTTTGGCCGAAATGAAAAATTATAATACTAATTCCTTATCGACTCCAGGAATTCCTGTAAGTCGAAAAAAGAAATAAGTTCGCTGCTCTTGTCGTATCGTGTTTCTGTGAAAAAAATAAAAACTTACAACAGGTTTAATTGATATAAAAATAAATGAATGAAAAAAATAACCTAAAAACGTATGAAAAATATGGAAAATACTTCAAAAAAAGTATTAATAAAACGGACAGAAACTCCTTGAAAATAACCAAATATGCTTTTCTACTAACATCTTTCGTCGTTTCTTTGCGTCGCGTCGTGATTTTCACAAATACCCAAAAACGTGTTATTCTTTACAGGAATTTCACCTCAAAACACCTTTTTTTTCAGGCAAACACAAGACTTGTCACGGAAATCAGCGCATCTTTGGGAAGTGAAAGATTTCCAGTGAGTGCTGAATTTATTCCATGGTTTCTGGTTTTTGAAAAGATTAATTTATAACGTGAATTTTCATTGTGCAGGAAAATCACGTACTTTTATCATTATCGACGAACAACATGACTGTTTTGAGAGCAGCTACAATATTTGCCGAAGGTATTTTCGAAGGAGAAACTTTAGTGATACATCCGTCGTCTCCAGATATCTCGTCAATTTTAGATGTAGCTTTATATCCTCCCAAAGATACTCCTTTGGATATTCACATCAGAGTGCGTATCCATGCCTTGTTGCTTCGTTGATTATTTATATAATGTAGTACAATACCTGCTCAGGCTTTTGTTGGAAACGATGCTGGTAGCGAACAATATCATGTATTCGAGTTAACCAGGCAACTGCCTCGATTTTCCATGTACTTATTACTTCCTTTCTCCGGAGTAGAAGATCCAACCAGTTATGTTACTTTTCCTTTGGTGGAACGTGTTCAACGAGTTAGTATCAAAGAAACGAAACTTTCCGCAGTAAACTTTACAAGCTCTTTTTCTTAGTTGGATATCTGGCTTAACCATCATTTCCTCTTACCGACCGTAATTCCGGTGAAAATAATTGGCGAAAATGAATGGAAAATCGGCATAAAATCTTTACGAGATGGTTCTGTAGTAAACATGAAGTACGTATCAGGTGTAATGACACTGATCACCGAAAACATTGGATTAGCAGCCGAAATAATCCAATCCCTCGCTACGTATTTGAATATCGACAAAATGGAGGTAAGCGATTATTTTTCAACCTCGACAATAACCTTTCAATTTACATCCGATAAGACGAGCGCGAATTTCCGCGAATTAATTTATCATCGGCATGATTTTCAGTCTTTTGCGCAATTCCCGACCGTTTTCGAAGACGTGGAAAAAATTCTATTAGAGATAACCAATTTGCAGCAAAATACGTCAAAAATGTCGGCCATCGTTGCCGATAATGCAGCTTTAATACGGAGTTTAGTCGTGCAGGCGGAAGATGCTAGAATTCTGATGCATTGGTGAAACATCTTCGCTTCTTGTTAATTAACGACGAAACGTTGGTTAATTTTTTCCAATTGTAGCAAAGATATGAGGGAATGTTATTCGCAATTGTATCAAGTTAACGAAGAGATGCTGCGTAATCATCGATTGCACTGTAATAATCACGAAGAATTACTTAGTATATTGAAGAAATTGAATTTAATTATTCAACATGCGTCTCGATTAAGAGGTGCGTATTGGATGTTTATTTGACACCCAGCCAGTCAAAGATGCAACATCAGGAAAAAAAGTTATGATTGCATTGTACAAAATCGTAAATTAAGTTTTTCTGTTGAATAATTCAGCTAAATTGGTATAAAAATCATCTTGAACGTCACTTTTATAAAATTAGTGAATTTTGATTAGAAAAATTTCGTCAAAAAAGTAATTACAATTTTCTATTTTTTGATCCCTTCATGACTTTTTTCAACTTTTTTAATATGTTGGTATCACTGCTCTGGCAAGATTTCAAATAAACATCCGGTAGTAACTTACCTACTTATGTTACCTACTTGAGATAACACCTTCAAAATTAATCTCCATAGACCTACAAATTAAATTTTCGAATCTATTCGTTTTCAAAGTTTTATACAATCATTGAAATCATGCATTACTTGAAATAATTGCTTCAATTTATCCCCTTCCCACAACTAATCCAATCGAATTTTCATTTCTTATGGTTCAAATTTCATAATACGATCATCTAACTTTTTACCTTCGCCCCTGATAAATACTCGCTTCCGCTAATTATCTATTTATGTAAACTTTCAGTTAGCAAAAACAAAAACGAACTCGTATCACAATGCCGTCGAGCAGTGGCCGATCAAAATTTGAACGTTTTAATTAAACTGATTAAAACCGGCCAAAATTGATAAACTTTCAGTAGTAAGTACCCAGGAATTATTTTCGTATCAAAAATTCTAATTATCGACGCCACGTTCGCGTTTCGAGTACTTTATTTTTTTTCAAGTTTCAGTGACCACGAAGTGTTTACACGTGATAACGTCAATTGCAATATCGGAATTCAAAAGACACCGATTATATTAACTCGTTAATTATCAGAAATACAAAAAAGGAAGAAATCGTATTTTTCGTTTTCTTGAAACTTCATCTCAGCATACGTACCCGTTTAAATAGAGGATTGGAAAAAGGCTCGCGAACGTGAACACAATGCAATCACGCATTGACAATTATTCTTATATTCCGCAATATCAAATTCAACTAGGCTAAACAATTAACCATGATTGAAATTTTTATTAAACGTACAAATCACACTCGACAAACGTCACATATCTAGTTCCTGATAGCCATCGTTTAGAAAATTCATCTCCGGCTGCAGCAGTATTTATATTTATTCGTTTTTTGTGGCATTGTTCTTATCGTATTTATTTTATTAAATTACATCGAAAACGTTTTTTTTAAGGGCATAGGTCACGATAACGCACATATAAACAAACTTCTTGATAATAAATTTATTGATAGTTATTAACGTTCGCGTTTTACGCTATATAAACACAAGCTCGAATACAATTTCGTTTTTAAAATATCTAAATTTCGGTAGCTGTTATTGTAATTTCGTCGATATGTTGCGTTTATTAACCCGCCAGGTAAGATTTCATTTTATATCGATTAGTCGCCTATAGATAAGAGATTTTTTTGAAATTTTCCACCTATCGAAATTATTAATTGGTACTTGGAATTCCCGTCTTTGATTATGTCATAAAAAATCAAAAAGCTCAATTTCTTATCACTTTCGTTGTATAAGAATGTGCCTAATCGTACACGAGTAATTAATTCAGTGAACATTCAAATACCTACATACATCGAATTTGAGTCGATTAGATTCGTAGATTCATTAATCTTAAAAACACCGGATCGAATTTCGAAGCTTTTGGAGTTATGAATGCGATTCTCCTGTGATAAGTACGCGCTTAATTGCAATTTTGCGTTGATTAAACGTCCATTTTGTTTTCAGGATAACTGACCTAGGATAAAAACATCACGTTGAAAATAACACAACGATCTTTTTACATATAATTACATTTTAATGAAATTTTCTTCCCAATTTCTTTGCAACATTTAAATTAGTAGAAATTCAGTTCTGAAATAAAAAACACCACGGCCCCTCCGCGGCTGGTCAATAAAAGAAATCTTACTCCTGAAGTAAACCATTCCAGTTTCAAGTAGAAATGCTTTTATCTGTTGCCTACAGAATAATTGAAATTGTGAGAAAGAAAACGAAAAAAAGATCTAAGTTATTCGTATTCGTATAATTTTTTATGCTCTACAAAAATATACCCGGCATTTTGCGTCAATATCTTGCAAACTGATAACAGCATTTCGAAGAATTTTTTCGACGTAAAATGTGTTATATGTAATTTCTTAAAATGATTGAGATATGTCAGTACAATAAAATATATTTATGATCACGTGATTATTGAAAGAATTATGAACACCACCTAAAGATAAGTCATATTTATCTCATATTTCTTTTAATCGTATCTCCTGACTGCATTTGAGTGAAGAATTGAAGATGAAGAATCGTGAAAGAGAAATAGACTTACAAAAAAAAAATGAAAAGCTAATAGATAATTAAAATTTAAAATGTACCCAAAAATTCATCGAAAAGCAAAAATTGGGAAAGTTTGTTTTTGAAATTTTTTAAATCACATTTTTCAAGATTGTCTATGAAGTGAACAACGAGCAGATCGGAGCACATTAATACTACTCATCAAATCACACAAATTTTATAAACTTTATTATTCTTAAGATCAACAATTAACATTTAAGTACAAAGAGAATACAAAATAATCACAATAATAATCGAAAATTCGAAACATCTCGATCCGATCGTTGTACAAGAAAATTCATCATCATCCGGTCAAAATCAAAATTCGAAATCGATCCTCCTCGTAATGCACTCTTCAGACGATCATTTGATTATTATTTCTGACGTCAGTGCAGCCTAAATCCCAAACCAAAATTAAAAAATTATAAAAAATACAAATACCTACGTAATTATTAACACCAAAAGATAAACAAAGTATTCGTATAATTTCTCGATTACATTCAAGTAACGTAATTAAAAATACTAAATTACGAAATAACAAACACAAAAATTTCAAATTCGTAATCGTTATCAATAATAAACAGCTCCTTTGCCCTTTCCCCTACTTCGATATAATTATCTTTTTCACGAGTTGGAACAAGGCGGAAAAACTTGCATATACGAGGTAAGAAAATTAGATAAAATCTTCGTTCATGTTTCTCAATCCCTTTGAGCTCAATATCACGAAAATTATTTTTAATATGCGTTTCCAAAAAATCGTAAACAGTGTAAACGAAGCAGTAATCAAAGATGTAACATTCACATTGAAATATAATTTATCAATTTCAATGTAAATAACGGTAACAACGACGACTTTTCTAATTTTGTAACATCACGAGGAATTTTCCACTCTATGATCCACATAATATGAACCATATTTTAGCGTTGAACCAATAACACCGTTTTGTTTACAGGTTCAACTACGTCCCAGCGCTTTGGAAACATTATGCAAATCTCAAACGCGCACTTTAAGCACTGATAACGAATTACCAAAAACAGCAGATGTTGTTATTATCGGTAAATACCTTAATTCGAGTACTTGAACTTGGCGTATGTTTCTGCGTCACGTCACACGATCTTTACTACGCGAATTTTATCTTTATTAGGTGGCGGTATCGCTGGTTGCAGTACTTTGTATCATTTATCACGTGTCGGCATTAATGCTGTGTTAATCGAAGGTTCGAAAATAAATAGCGGAACAACAGGCCAAACTGCCGGATTGGTATGGCGGCTGCGTCCGAACGACGTGGAAATACAACTCTTGGCTTCGACTCGTAACCAAATCTTGGATATAAAACAGCAAAGTGGAATCGATCCAGGATGGATTGAAAACGGCGGTTTATATATCGCTCATAATAAGGTGTCTATTCGTTTGAATAGCAACTAGCAACTGTTCGATGGATGGTCTCCAATAGTAGTATTTTTCAGGAACGTCTCGATGAATATCGTCGATTGATAACGATCGGAAGAAGTTTTGGTATAGAGAGTTCTCTGTTGTCACCGGCAGAGACTAAATCTAAATTTCCCTTCATTAATGAAGAAATAATACAAGGAAGCTTGTACATACCTGGATGCGGTGTAGTGAATCCTCAACCGTTATGTCAAGGGTTGGCCGAACAAGCTATAAAGACCGGTGCAAAGGTAAACATGCGCGGGTTTTATGGATTAACTTCATTTATCAAATAACGGAAATTTTCAGATCGTGGAAGATTGCGCCGTGAAGAATATCCTCGTGAACGAGAACATCTTCGGTACTCGAGAGGTAACTGGTGTAAATACTTCGAAAGGTGTAATAATGACGGATTGCGTAGTCAATTGCGCAGGTACCGTGCAATTATTTTGTACGAAGCTCTTGAAATCGGCACTACTCGAGTACCCTTTGTGTAGGTGCTTGGGCTGGTAATATCTCCGAATTAGCAGGCCTACCGATACCTCTGATACCGATGAAACATTCGTACATCGTTAGCGAATCAATAGAAGGTGTTTCTGTTCTACCAAACATACGAGATCACGATTCCTCTATTTATTTCCGAATTCAAGGAGATTCCTTGTGTCTCGGTGGATACGAGAGTAACCCCGCGATTCTAGATCAAGTACGTCGAATACGCGGGTTATCTTGGGAATCTGTCTTAAACCCGGCTATTTGCATTAGCTTGGAAACGATCGAGCTTCTTCGCAATTCGAGCTCGATTGGAATGTATTCGATCGCCATATCCAGAAAGCCATCGAATTAGTGCCGATATTCCAGAAAGCTGGTATAAAAAGTACAGCCTGCGGTGCCGAAGCATTTACACCGGATCATAAGCCTTTGATAGGCGAGTACCGAGTCAATTTGATTTTATCCTAAATTCGCGATGGTAACCGGAAACTGTTTATAGGCGAAGATCCAAGGTTACGTGGTATGTTTCATAACTGCGGCTTCAATTCCGCCGGATTAATGCTGAGTGGAGGATGTGCCGAGCAGTTGGCTTTGTGGATTTTGAATGGTCAACCAGATCTTCACATGTACAACTACGATATCAGGTATACCTTGAGTCGGCACCGTCATCGAATCGCTTAATGATTCGTGTAAATATTCGCAGGAGATTTACCAAAGCGCAATGTTTGGATAAGAACTGGATCAAAGAACGAAGCCATGAAAGCTACGTGAAAAATTACAGCATTGTGTTTCCTCATGATCAGCCATTGGCTGGTCGTAATTTCAAGAAGGATCCATTCCACGAGGTACGCAACGTTAGCAGAATTGCCCAATGTGGTTAAATGCATTGAAAAATACTATTGCAGAAACTCTTGGCCGAAGGAGCGGTTTATGAAGAAATGCAAGGCTGGGAAAAACCCGGGTGGTTCGCTCCCAACAGCTTTGCTCCTATTTCTCCATACGATTGGTATGGTTCTTATGGCAGCTCCAAAAATACCGACAAACGTTATGAGAATCTTCTCAAAGGAGATTATACCTTTAATTTCTCCAGACATCATCATCAGGTATATACGAGGTGTCCTAATATTACTCGTATTAATTTATACCCTTCCATTTGACGATGCTGCAACCTGAAATACATGTGTGCTGATGAATTTGTTGATTGAAAATAATCAAAAACCTCGCCCCTTCAACTTTTAGTACACGCAAATCCGCACACTCTTCGCAATACAAGTTGCATATGTATTATATAGAAGTCGACAATGCAAATTTATCTAATATATTTTCACATTATTTCAGATTGGTTCCGAATGCTTAGCTTGTCGCGAGCAAGTAGCGATGTTTAATATGTCATTCTACAGCAAAATGTACCTAAGCGGTCCCGAGGCTGAAAAGGCCGCTGATTGGTTATTCACAGCTGACACCAAACAACCAGTAGGCAAAAGTGTATTCACCTGTTTACTAAACGCCAAAGGGAACATAGAAGCAGATGCTATCGTAACTGTGATCACAGCAGGAGGCGGAGGACTCGTGGATCCTATATTTAAAGTGATCTTCCATCTTGGTCCATAGTCGCATCCTCAGTACTCCTTTCACGACTTGTACATTTTACAGGGTAAAGGTTACTACATCGTATCAGGAGGAGCCTCGGCATCTCAAACAACCGCTCATATCAAATCAGCAATTAGAAAGAAGAATTTCAAGGTCAATCTCACCGATCTTACTGATAAACTAGGAATATTATCTGTACAAGGACCATGCAGGTACAAATTGACATCATCCTTTGGATAATATTCACGTGCATCGTAATATTTAAATCCTTCCAGTCGCGAACTCCTCCAAGGCATAGTTAGCTGCGATTTGCACAACAGTTTGTTCCCATATATGACCTCGAAGCTAACCAGAGTCGCAGGTCATACTGTTCGAGCTTTGAGGACGAGTTTCGCCGGAGAATTAGGATGGCAATTACATATCCCCTTTAATGCTTGCGAAGATGTATACAATGCTGTGAAACAAGAAGGTCTCAAATATGGCCTTAGACTTGCAGGATACCGAGCTTTATATTCTTTGAGTTGCGAAAAAGGTACGAGCTCTTGAGTTCAAATCGTTCACGGAGTTTATTTTCATTCGAGTACTTTTTTTCTAGGCAATAATTTATGGAATTTCGATATCAGGCTCGATGATAACCCGATCGAAGCCAACTTAGGGCATACTTGCCGCAGAGATGGCGATTACTTGGGTAAATCTGCTGTCGATAAAATTATCCAATCCGGTCCCAAAAAGAAATTGTGTTTCTTTACATTACACGAGTAAGTAGTTTAATCTACTCGTAGTTTCGATTTTATTATCGCAACCATAAATGGTATTTCTGTACAGTCAAATCCCAGTTTGGGGATTAGAGACAATCTGGAGAAATAATCAAGTCGTCGGTTACCTAAGAAGAGGCGAATATGGATATTCTTTAGGATGTAGCGTCGGAATGGGGTAAGAAAAATTACCATTATAATTTCAAATATCGTATTAATTTCGTATTTCAACGCGCAGTTACGTATCACATCCGGATGGAGCTATCGTCAGTAATGATTTTCTAGAAAATGGAAATTACGAAATTGAAATCATGGGTAAAAGATATAGCGCTAATTTACACCTCAAATCTCCTTTCGACGCAGAAGATGAAAGAGTTCACGGAATTTATAGACACGAAATACCATTTCAAAGAGTTTCGGCGATAAATTAAATACAAATTTTTACTCGATGTAAATATCAATATCGTAAATTCAATTCGTTTATGTAAATGTTCGTTTTAAACTAAATAAGCGTATTTTTAACATTTATATTGTAAATAAAAATTTGTACGTAATCGAAACTCACATTTATCCTGCTAAAGGGTTTGCGTGAATGCTAACACTGGTAATTCGAGTATCCGCTAAAGGCTTAAACGTTTTGGGATTTACGGGTAATTTTTCTAATTCATCTAAAACTTCCAATCCATCAATTAACCTGAAAATGGAGAAGTGTACTATGAAGCAGTATTCTGGTATTATTTCAAATGAAAAATTTATCCGTTTACTGACCTTCCAAATACAGTATATTTTAAATCTAAATGAGCATGAGCCGCGTAGGTAATGAAAAATTGACTTCCGTTGGTATTTGGACCGTTATTTGCCATAGAAACGACTCCTCTTTCGTTGTGCTGAAAACGAAACGATTTTACTAAAACGTGTAAATCGCGCAAAAAACATTATGTAATGACAATTTAATACTTTCAAGTTCTCTCTAAACTCATCAGCGAATTTTTTGCCCCATATTGATGTACCTCCTTTACCGGTATTCGTAGGATCGCCGGTCTGTACGATGAATCCTTTGATATTACGGTGAAAAATACATCCATTGTAATAGTTAGTAGCACATAGAGCTAAGAAGTTCTGAAACATCAGCACAAAAGAGGGTATAATCGATGAACGACTACATAAATCAGCGAATAATAATAGTTACTTCGCATGTTTTTGGGCATAGTTCGCAATACAGTTCTATTTTCAAATCGCCGATATCTGTGTGAATAGTTACAGACTGAAATACCAGATAACAAAATAATAAGGTTTAAGTTTACATCGAATTTTATCATGTAAATAATAAATAATGAAATATATTTACCATTTTTTCGTTACTTGTTCAAAATCATCGAAAATTATCAACAAAAATAGTAAACATGAACGTGACTTAATTCTAGACTGACTGCTCTATAAAAAAAATACGTCTGAATTAGATAGTAACAGCAAAGTGAAGCCAACATTATTTTAAAGACCAAAGCATAGGAGTGTCTCTGCGCAATGCGCGAGTTTGATAGCATTGGTGTATTTGCATTCATCTTCGGTAGTGTGGTTGTAATTTTTTCTTTTCAGCACTTCTGTGTCCTGCGCGCGCATCACTTTTCCACATTCTGTGCTCTGTCCCTAGAATTATGTTGGCTTCACTTAGTTCTTAATTCTTATACGGTAGAGTGATCTATATTTTTATATTGTCTAAGGAAATACTTCGTAATGAACGATGGAGTAGTTATTAATTAGATAGTCAGAATTAAAGGAATTGAATATGATTATTTACCTGCAGAACTTCTAGTTTTGCATTTTGTCGTATTAGTTCCTTGACTGGATCCCTCAACTATTGATATAGTCATAAATTCGGAGTTGGAACTCAAATAGGTAAACTTGCTGACTATCCAAGATTAAGGTAGTCAGCGAGTTTACTAGTTTGAGTTTTAACCCCGAATTTATGATTAGGTCAGTAATCAAGAGGAATCTTCTACTAGGCGAACCTCTAGTTTTCCAATTTGTTCGATTAGTTCCTCGATTTTCATAGATTGTTGCGTAGATTCCTCAACTATTGATGTAATCATAACTTCGGAATTTGAACTCCAACTAGTAAACTTGCTAACTACTTGAATTGTAAAAAAAAAATAGTTACAAACAGTAATTACATATACGCATTACTTCTGATTTCATTACTGTAGAGTGATTTTGGAAAAAAATTACTTTTTCAATCAACTTCCTAATTATCAGAGATTCTTTTTTTTATCGTAAATTCTTTTTCTATAATCAGGGATGCGGCGATAGCAATACAGAAAGTACGGTGATAAGTATCACGTTAATTTTTCTGTATGGGTCGCTATATCAAGTAACAATACAGAAGATCCTACAAATTATCACGTTTGTTGTGAGATTAATACCCAGTAAGAAAAAACATGCTTTGATGCCAAATTTGAATACATATTAAAACAACACACTAACATTAGTAATAACATTAATCACAAAAAAAAAACACTTTACAATAACTTAAACATAATACATTTTTGATTGTGACACAAAAAAATGAAGGTAAAATTCAGCAGAGGATTGGCAAACAACAACCTCACGCAGTTATGATTGGAAGCACATCTTCGAAAACTGCAAAATTACAACCATCGGTGACTAGATTATAAATGCTACAGCGGAATGTGAATTAAAAATTTTCAATACGTTTCAATGCACAACCACATTGAGCAAATACACAATACTGATCTCAGTTTTTTAAGAAATAGAAATTTATATTTGACGAATAACGCAAGAAAGTAATCAAATTATATAGGAAAGTGAAGGAAAAAAGAAAAAAATCCTTACTTGGAATACTTAAAGAAACAGAAAAAACAAGATTAGGCAAAAAAATTCGCAAGGTTTAATACTGGTATAAAAAATTTCCGTCTCTTGTGGCCGGCTTATAAAATTACAAAAAAAAAAATCAGTTCGGCAATACATTCAATTGAACAGGAATATAGAATAAAGGAACTCGAGTTCAAATACCTTCAACTATTTATACGTTCGTCAAATAAGCATTTTCATAATGCGTTTATATTACTGAACTTTCAGCGTTTTAGAATAAATGTCATGGCTTTTCACACGTGGAATGTATGGTCACCGCCATGAAATAAATTTATGGAATGTTACGTTAGATAAGTTAATTTTTTATCCAATATTTTATCACCAACATCTGGTAACTTTACAGTAAGGATTAGGATAAACAAATGAAAAAAAAAACGTAATACAATAAAACTGGCAAAAATATACATATTTGTAGACACCGGGTTCCATAAATTTAAGTACCAAGTTGAGTATTCTCCAATTTGGCGGCTTCTTCGTTTTCAGTGCTGCTTAAATTATTATCACAGGCCTGTACCGCTGCACCTAAAAATGAGAAATATTTCATCAATTTTTATTATGTACTTTTACACGGGAAAAAATTAGCTTTTGTTTGTTCTAGTTACAACCTATTTCAAGTACTTTGAATACTACTGAACGAATTCAATGACTAGCAGATAACCTTCATTTGAAAGTGCTCATCGAATTGTACGATTAACACGAGTCATTTAAAACTTGAACGATGTTCGATTAACGATTGGACAATTTAGTCAGCGTAACGTTGAAGGCCGTTTGAATATGTAATTCGAGTAATTTTATAAGTTCGTAATCGCGTAATTAATTCTCAAAACACTTGAACGTATTCTCAAGTGAGGTCACGTTCACGCAGTTTTTGAACACCTAGTATGCGAATAAAGCTCAATAAGGAACATATTACCATATCCGTTACTAATTTGAAACACAATGTTGACTCGTTTGTTAAACGCATCTAATAAATTAAATACAGTTATGCATTCTTCGGCGATCTACGCTTTAAATTTCATAAACTACGTTGGCAAAGCTTCGAACGCTTACCAAGTTCTTTTTTTTGAAAAACAGCATCTTTCATAAAAGATAGAAACCGATTAGCGTAAAAATCCGGTCTATGAACTGAGATAGTATCGCTATCGAAGAACACCGACTTGACCGTATGTTCGAGTTTTTTCATCATCTTGTAACTCTGCAGTATATCGATGATACCGATGAATAATATAATATCTTCGCCTTTATCACTACGGGCAGGTATACCGCCGGAATTCTGATGAATAACTTCTTGATTAGCAAGCTGCTGATCGATACTCTCCATTACGGTTGTATGGTATAAATGCCTTTTTTTATTTTTCGACAAACTAGGCCCTTCGGCGCGAACATTCGATGGTACAGCACCATTCGACGTACTCGGTTCATCGGGATTCTTGGGTGAAGTATCGTTGAATTTTTTTGATATGTTATGCACGCCGATAAGTAAACTGTAATCCATTATTTTAAAGCTTTCCAATACTGTACAGTCGCGTTCGATGGTTTTACACAAAGCGTCGTACATTTCGGCATCGAGAATTAGGCCGTTCGGGTGTAATTCTTTGAAATCTAAATCTTTATATGTAGGAGTCGATTTGGCTCTTTCGGCGCTAGATGCTTTGCGTTTATATGTGGATCCTTTTAGATCATATTTTTCGTGTATTTCAATCCATGACGGAAACAGGTTATTCATTACGACTAATCTGATATTCTTCGAATTACAATGATAGCAAAATAAACCGAAAAATTTAGGCAAAAGAGTTCTAGGATTTTGAACGATGTTCATGTAATATCCCGGTAATAATCCTTGTAAAAATTTCGCCTCTTTATGGGTAACTGTTTTAATGATGAATTCATCGTCGTCTGTAACGTAAAATATAGACCCACTGGCTCCCGGATTTGATAATTCGCGTAAAGGTGCGCTACAAAAAGATAACATGAAGTCTTCTGGTTGAATCCCAAATACATCTCGGAAATATCTAAAAGCTATCGGAGCGTATATCTTGAACGAAAATCTGGGAAATTTATGAGCCGGTGTAAGATTCGCTCCATCGCTGGTGAAAATTTTCGTCTCGACAGTCATGAAGTCTTGTATAAGTAAGTCTCTTTCTGGTTTAGAGGCCAATCCTCCTACGGCGTATTGAATGCCCAGTTGTATAGATCCCATGATTTGGTTCGACGTTATATGTTTATAGGTAATTTCACCTTCTTCGCCGACTCGGCGATGACCGAGTTTTCTATCTTTATCTGATAATCTGATAGACATTTTGCATTATTGAAGTTTCAATGGTTAGCAACTTCGCGCCAACATGATAGAGGTGGAGTCATTACCGCGTCAGTCTAAAATTTACGAGATATTGGTAAATTCATCGAATACATAAGACGTTGGAATATTATCAACTTACTTTTTTAAGCCATTGTATGAACTGTATCTCATCAATCTTGAACAGCAAGTTCTAGCTCACAACCCATACTTCGTTACATTTAAAACCATGTACTCGACTTCACGTATGAATAGTCGGTGCTCATAATGCTACGTACAGATTTACATATAGAAAACTTCGATTACAATTCACAATTTAACTCGAAGTTTACTTAAACGAAAGTAACGAAAATTATAAAGTAGAAACAAAAAAATTATTGATAAAATTCCTTTTGCATTGATAAATCCATCAAATTTTAAAAACTTAAATTTGGACGCACTGTTTCAAAATTATTTCAATGAGCCACTAAAAAGATTCTTTCTGATTGGTCAAATGTCAAATTGACATTACAAAACAAAAAATGTAATGTATTTATTTTTTATCTTTTTCGGTTTGGTGAAAATTTTCTAAATTTTTCTAAATTTTAATCATTTTTCATTTAAACGAATAAAACGATTCTTAATTTAATCAATAATTCTTTGATGTACATTTCCATATCTCCTGCCATTTTTGGCATGTTACTTCATTAATTTAAGCTTAGGAAATCTATTAAATAACGCGTAATGTCGCAGAGAAGTGCTGTGAAAATTTGGAATTATCTCGACGGTGTCGCTTGTGTTTATAAACCGGCTGATATTTCAATGGGTCGTGTTCGCAGGGTTTTACTTGACAAATTATCTCAAGGTAATGCCAACGTTCCTGTTGGAAAGGTGTCTTCTATTTTCATTATATTATAATTTTACCGGTATTTAAATTTACCTCATCAATTTACAGATCTCAATTCGCTGAAATGTCGAGATCCAAAGAAATACGTAAATATCACCGGAGATACGTCGAAACCGATGAAAATTGAGGTGAAAACGAGTTATGCTGATCACCCTTCTGTTGTCGGTCCTCGTTATATGCCGCAAGATTTTCGTCTGACATTTGCTAATTTTTTAGGAATGAAAACATCTGGCGTTGGGGGTGATTCTGCGCTTATTCTTACATGTTGTTTTTGCTAATTATAATTCTTTAATCCCAAAATGTCTTCAGTTATAGGAATTAATGACGGTTGTAAATTCATTGATGAATTCAAAAATGCTCAACCTTTGAGAGTTTATCATATAAGAGGTCGTTTGGGTATTTTAACTAAAAATTTTTTTGCTGATGGGCCCACAGCTTATAAATGTAATTATGAATATTTACGGAGCGATGATATTAATCGAGTTGTCGCCGCTGTACAAGCTAATCATCAAAAAAATTTGTTCCAGTAAGTTTAACTTGGAAAATATCACATCGGATCGATTTGCATTTTGGATCATAGTTTTAATTTTGTTTTATAGTTTAACCGGCGTAAATTTGAAGAGCCAAGAAGCTTATGAGATGGCTGTCGCAGGACTCGTGAGGCCAAAAATGAAAAATGCTACAGTTATTTACAACATAAAATGTATAGATTTCAAACCACCAGATTTCACCTTAGGTAAAATGTATTGATAATCAAATCGAATTTAACGAAGTTATTTTATTTTTCAACTTTTACCATTTTAGAGGTTACCGCGTTGAATGAAACTGAAGAATATTTTGTCAAAGTTATTTATGATATTGGATATTTTCTGAGAAATGTCGCATCTACTGTATCGATACGTTGCGTTAGAGTGGGATTTTTCACAGTAGAACATGCGTTACTAAAAAAGCATTGGAATTTAGATGATGTCTTGATCAATATGAAACAATGTTACAATATTATAGAGAATTCTGAGAAAATGGGTGTCGAGCTGCAGAAACTCGGAGATCATTCTCCAACTGTTTTCGATGACAAGCAATTTGACGATGACATAGAAGTTATTGAAAATGAACCACTAACTAGTGTTGACCCGCTTTTAAAAACGTATTAATTGTTGAGTAATCATTTTTTTTTAATTTTGTTAATTTTTAAATAAATTTAATTCGTTTTCAAGTTGTTACCTATAATTTTTACTTTTAATTTATCATCATCGAATGAATATGAATTATTTTGTTTGAGATTTTTTGCGAAAATTATGACTACGAAGTAGAATAAAATACAATTTGTAGATTGAATTCGCGAATTAGTTATTTAATTTTTTCAAAAGAATAATCCAATCTAATGATAAACTGATAAAAGCTGTGAAATAACACTTCTTAAGCTCTTAATTATTAAAACATTTTCAAGTGTTTAGAATTTAATTCAATTTTTTATCTACTTTTCATTTCTCAATTTTCAGTCATATGCAAAACTTCCAAATTTGAAGGTTTTTAATTCGCAAAATAAATAAAAAATGAAATAATCAAAAATTTGTGATAATTATTTGAATAGGTATAATAACCTATTAACGATTATCAATAACCACAGATGATATTTATATAGAATCGATTTCTTAGGGTTCAATGAATTCTGAAGAATGAACCGCAGCTGTGATCATCATGGTCAATTTTCGCTCGCCAATGTACGATGTGACGGCCATTTTGTTTTATTCACAACAAAAAACAAAATTGTTGCATTAAAAGTTTAAAAAATAATAATAATTTTAATTTGCTCAAAATCAAATCTAGTTAACAAAGTTTAAGAAATTAATTAGTTTTTATTTAATACAGCTTTCTTTTATTTATTTGTCGTACCCACTCGAACGGACCAGGTAAGCACTCGGGATTCCCTTTATTCGTCATAAATTCGCTAATTATTCGTGGAATTTAGTAAAAAACTTGAATAATGCAGTAAATTTTACACTTACTGCAAACCCATGTGGTAATGATATCTTCACATCGATTCCTATTCTTTTTTGTGTATACTTATTCTGATAGAAAATAAGTTCTGATTGTATTATTTTGGGGTATCAAAAGTTATCTTTTCTTATGTAAATATACCTTTTTTCGATCAACTTTATGCTTCGGATTAATAATAATTTGGGGTTATCTCGTTCTAATGATTGGTTCGAATTGAAGTATATCGTTTCAATCTCTTTAATTGTCAAGTTTCCGGTTGCATTTATCATTCGAAGTTTCTTAAACTTTAATTTACAGTTAGCACCGTTGTAGTTAAATCTTTATCATACGTGTAAGCATTTATTATTTACACGTGTGTCTTTTATCAATTATTTTTTTATATAGATTTTCGGTTTATTTTCGTCGTATATTTTGCAATTGATTAACTCGGGCCGGCATAAATTTGACGATTTTTCGATTTATCGGCGTGTTTAAAGTTAGAAACTTGCGATTTCGGATGTAATGATTTTTGTGTGAATGTAATGAAATTAATAATGTATGTGATGCGCTGGAACGCGACTCGAGTATCGTTTGAATATAATGCAATTGTTGTTCTTCCAGGTATAAGGTTCGTTTCGAGGGTTTTGTTTAATCTAAATGGTGCGGTGCAGACAGCATGTCTACATTGTCAGGGAATGCGACCAAGGGGGAGAAAGGAAAAAAATTTCAGCAATTGAAAATACTATTGCCTTCCGGTAGTAAGTCGGTAAGTGATCGTTGCTGCGAAAAACGTACACGTGCTATGATTTCCGTCAAGTTTTTCAACGGTTTCGTTGATTTAGGCCGAACCAGAGCAACAACCAAACAAAAGTAGCGCACAGCGTATTCAACATGGAATGACCTCATTGGGCAAGGTGCCCACGGCTCGACGACCAACAAATTTACCTAGCGAAAAATCTGAACAAAGTGGAAATGATCCTTCTGTTAATTTAGTTCCAAGCGGTGGTCCAGGATGGGGAAACAAAATAAACGAAACTGGTCCGACAACAACACCATCTTTGGTAATTACGCGTATTTCGTTCGACTATACGCAAGATCTGAATTGTTGATTTGGTTCGTAGGTGCAGAATGCCAACCCTCCGACGAATGCTTCAGTCAACCAACCAATGCCTGGGACATCACAGCCAGTACAACATGTACAACATTACCCATCCGCTTCAAGAATGCCTCCGATGCCTTCGGTATTTATCGCGTAGTTTCTTCTTCGTATCGATATCCGATCTAATCGAATTATCACAGCAGGTAGGACATGTACCTGTACATCATGGCCATCCAGACGCCAAAACATGGGCCAGAATGACATTAGGTGCCGATTCCCCGGCCGCGAACCCGTTCACTCCGCAGTCTCCGCTGTTCCACACGGAGTTCCCGAGTTTATCATCGAATGCCGAAACCACAACCGCATCCGCAACCCATGCAACTGCCACCGTCACGCAAAAGCCAACCGCCACGAATACGGTGGCCGATACGCAATATGGCCCTGGTCCCAGTTTACGTCCACAAGGTGCGTACCATCGCGTTGTTTTTTTATTCGTCGCATTAATTCGCGATTACATGCGTTTCAGTAGTCAGCTGGATGAGCGGGAGTCGTCCTCAAGGAGCGATGGGTCCACAAGCTGGAAATCCGATTGCATCTGCTCCTGCCCAGGTCCGCCCAAATTACCCTACTCACATAGGTAAGTCCGTCTATCGCAAATGTCGTCGATACGCATTCACGCGGCTGCGTTTTAGGTCCAGATGGCGCACGGAACAACTTGGCCCCTTCTGGGGTGGGCGTGGTCCCGGCAGGCCCGTATCATCCTATGTCCGACAAAATTCCTCAATTTGGAGCCCTAATGCCTCCTTTTGTAAGCCTCACCCTGCGTTTTTTCACCTCCGGTGTATTATTCCATTAATACGGGTTTCGCTACTCGCAGATGCTAAGAAACTCGTACCCCGGCGGATTTCCTCCCGGTGTGGGACCGCGGCCTCCGTACGGAGCGTATATGCCGTCCGGCCAGCATGCGCCGGCTGAACGATTCATGCAGCCTGGAGCCACCGGTAACGCTTCCAAGCGTCCGTATGACGACGAAGACGTCAAAATACGATCCATCATCAAGGAAGAAGATCTTAATCAAATGGCCAACATCGGTAACGATATCGGTTGGGCTGGACACGAAGATATAGATTACAAGTAAGTCACCTTCTCTTTCTCTCTAACCACCTTATCTAACTCGTTTCCAATTTCGCGACGCAGCCAAAAATTGAAATTCAGCGACGACGAAGATGACGACAAGAAAGATAATCGCGGCGGTAAAAATCGCCCGAAAACGCAACAAATCTCAAAATCAACCCCGGATAAAGCGCCAACTGTCTCGAAAAAGGAATCCGATAAAGAAAACGAATTCAGGAATTCGATGGTAAGCGCTGTTACGCTTTACCTCCCAGACGAACCATCTCTTCATGGTATTTTTGTAGGAAAATCTAAAAGAACGCGAGAAAATGTACCCGGCCGATAACAGACCGTTGGAAATGAGAAACGTGTGGCAAGCCCGGAAGACGATGATGGCCACAGCATCTACAACTCGTTACCAAGTAAATTAGCATCCCAGTTGACCATCTCCACACCGAAGAACTTGTAATGAGTTGCCTTTGTTTAGCTCACAACCACCGGAGGTCGATTCGGCGAAGACGACGAAGAGTTGCAGGAAAGACGTAAACAGAAAAAAGACGAAATGGAGATTATCATTCAACGTGCTCGCGAACGCAAAGAAGAAGTCGAGAAAAGATACCAAGAGCAGTTACAGCAAGCAGCTAATCTGAAATTGAAGCAGTTGGATGAGCGTATCATGGCCGAGGTTGGTGCTCAAGCTTTTCTCTTCATCTGGCAATCGCCTCGTGAGCTACGCGATTTTCATCTTGATTCCTTTCTCGCTTTTTCGATCATAGCAACAACGTAAAATGGATATCAAAGAGACGCATTACAGCGAACGCGACATCGACATGTTGCCCGATTGGGAAAAAGAGAAGATTCGGGGGCAGGCGAGATTAAACGAGCCTCAAAGCAACGAAGATGCCAAAAAATCTCTCACCGCTACTCCAGTTCCCGTCGTCAAAGACGCCTCGGAGTTCAGAGCGTTGACCCAGGTATGATCGTGGTCGCGAAGGTGAAACCAAAAAGGGCAGGGGAGGAGCCACCGGAAGACTATTGCCAAATATCATCGTTTTAAATGTCGAATCATCTTGAGAAAGTTGACGGAAAACGCGAAATTTACATTTTATTATCTTTTTCTATTGCACAATTGAAATATAGAATTATTTTAAAGACGACAACTTGCGCTGATGCTGCAAAAAATTATTTTAAAATTTAAATAAATGAACGGCGACGTCGTAAAAATAGAAAATAAATTTTTCACCCCCTTCCCCCCTCTACTCCACCACTTGGAATTCAAAAAATAGTTGAAATCTCTTTTTTTATCGCTTTTACCTCTTCCCCTTTTCAACCTAAACTCGATTATTACCATTTTTTTTGTTTTTTTCAGCTCGGCGATCGTAGTTCGTTCGTTAAAAAGGAGAAAGAACCGAATACAGCGTCGAGTAATTATTCGCGTTCGTTCGCCAGCAACGTACCACCTCGATTCCAGAATTTAAATCGTCAAAACTCGTCGGGCTCCGGTTCGACGTCGATTTCCTCCCAGGCATCGAGTGATTTACGCAAGAACAGCTCGGGTTCTCAGTTTTCAAGTGAGTAATTTGTCGGTTGGCGGTATGCTCGACGAGTGTATCGCTATTTCGGTGAAATTGCGTATTTTTTCGCAGATAAATCGTCATCCGGGTTCGGCGCCGTTCGCCATAATAGATTAGATTCGGATTCGATGTCGGATAAAGATAAAGAATGGAGTCAAGACGAGATGCGCAAGGAACGTTACATCTCCGACGATCGAGCATCCGCCGAGCGCTACCAGCAACGTGATGTGCCTCATCAACGCGATTATGGTTACGAACGTGAGGACGATTTGCGTAAGTACGAAGACTCGAAGAAGAAATTCTACGAAAAAGGCGATTACGCGGCGGATTCAGGACGAGATGGATTCGAGCGCGAGTCGAGTTACGGGGCTAAATTGTAAGTAAGGTGGATGCGACGATTGGCGTCGCGACGAGGTATTGATATGTGATTTGTGGCCGCAGCGAACGCAAGAATAGCGAAAGCGATCGTTCGGATAAATCTAAAGAATACGTTAGTCGAAGATATTCGGAGAGCGAAGGATACGAAAAGGAAACCTTGGTGAATTGGAGACACGAAGAAGCGTCCGAAAAGCAGAGACATTTTAATGCTCCCAGATCGCCTCGCACATTCACCGAAACCGAAACCCATGAGAGAAGGAAAAGCCGCGAAGAAGCATATGAAAAGTTATCCTTCGTAAGTGTCTCTCGTAGTCCCTTCCCCCGACCTAACTCAAACCCCTCTACTATATTTCATTTTCGCAGAACGTATCGGAAAAAGAACGCGATTACTATCGCAAAGAACGTCAATCGGAGCAGGAACGCGATAAAGAGCATCATGACCACCATCGTCGCAGTTCGTCCGACAGCAACGAAAGCAAAAGAGACCGAGATCATCGCGACGTCGAGAAGAAAGACAAAGACGAACGTAAATCGCCGAGCACGTTCGATGATCGTTTGTCGTCGCGAAACGACGCGCGCGAAAGTCGTTACAGTCGCGAATCCAGAGAATCGCTCAGAGACGAATCGTAAGCACGTTGTTTTCTGTTCGCATCGTCGACCCGTCTAACGCCGCATTTTTCAGGTATACGATCCAAGAAGAGAGATCGTATTCGTGGGTCGATGACGGCGAATTCGAAGAGAAACCGAAACTTCGACGGGAGCATCATCGAGAAGAACGCGGAGATCGTTATGTAAGTCAATTTCTTTATATTTCTCGGCGGTAATCTCACATCTACGTTGATTCCGACAGTCGCACGCGCAACGACATCCGCCCGGTCCTATTACGCGCGAGAAACTCGAAGCCAAAGAATTAGAGGATACGAAACGTAACCTAACAGCGTTGGTGCGCTCGGATAAGAAAACGGATTCGAAAAAAAGCGCCGATACGTCTAAATCGGACGACAAAGAGAAGTCCGATAATTCCAAAGCAACCGGCGAAACGTCGCGTTCGCATAAACAAGACGAACCCATCAAATCGGTTTGGCATAAAGATGACAAGAAGTCTGAAAAAGACGAAAAATCGGGATCCGCTTCTAACGCCGCCGCCGAAGGTAAAGATAAAGGTTCGTATGATCGATGTACCTCGTATGTACTCCCCCTTCTAGTTTTAACTCCTCCCTCGACGCGTTTACTTGCGCAGATGACTCCAAAGACGCCACCAAATCAACGTCCAAACAAGCGGCCGACGAATCCGCGTACAAAGGCGCCTCAAACGTAGACGAGAAATCGCGCGAACGCGCCGGCGAACGTAAGAAGACCCAGGAACGTGTACCGAAACGCGACACGCGAGCTAATTGGGCACGGCATCCGGTCTATCGCGGTAATCCGTACGGCGGCGGGAGGACGGAACCGAAATTGCATAGGTCCGGTAGACCGTCCGCGTCGGGTAAGACGTCGCGTCGCGATTCCAAATATTCCGAGTCCGATTACTCCGACGAAATCTCGGGTTCAGGTAGAGAAGATAGGATGTCGAGGAACGAACGCGACGATAGGTAGGTGTACCGCAGCCAACGGGCTCTGGAGAGGTTACACAGAAACTAGATTTCGCGTGGAATGCTGCGATCGCGTTTTTTTGTAATGCACCGAGAACGTCACGTCAACAGAACATATCTATGATGTGTTTAAATGCTAAACAATGATGCTGCTCGGCGGTTTAATCACGTTAAATTTCGTAATACTTTAATTGTAAAAGATACGAAAAGATCTTCGATACGAGAAATTTCTTTTTAAATTTCCGGTAATTTTTATTCGAAAAATTGTTGTCCAAAGTCACCCCAATCGGGTTATTTTGCTCGAAGCTTTATCGGCATTGCGAAATTTGAGATGGAAGAAAATTGTTGATACAAAAAATTTTCCTTTTTGAATTTTCAACAAATTTTGTTTGAAAAATTTTTGTCTCAAGTCGCCCCAAGTTTCACAAATACACCCCAATCGAGTTATTTTGCTCGAAACGCTATCAACATGGCGAAATTTGAGAAGATGGAAGAAAATTGTTGGTACGAAAAATTTTCCTTTTTGAATTTTCAACAAATTTTGTTTGAAAAATTTTCGTCTCAAGTCGCCCCAAGTTTCACAAATACACCCCAATCGAGTTATTTTGCTCAAAACGCTATTAACATGGCGAAATTTGAGAAGATGGAAGAAAATTGTTGGTATAAAAAATTTTCCTTTTTGAATTTTCAACAAATTTTGTTTGAAAAATTTTTGTCTCAAGTCGCCCCAAGTTTCACAAATACACCCCAATCGAGTTATTTTGCTCAAAACGCTATTAACATGGCGAAATTTGAGAAGATGGAAGAAAATTGTTGGTATAAAAAATTTTCCTTTTTGAATTTTCAACAAATTTTGTTTGAAAAATTTTCGTCTCAAGTCGCCCCAAGTTTCACAAATACACCCCAAACAAGTTATTTTGCTCAAAACGCTATTAACATGGCGAAATTTGAGAAGATGGAAGAAAATTGTTGGTATAAAAAATTTTCCTTTTTGAATTTTCAACAAATTTTGTTTGAAAAATTTTCGTCTCAAGTCGCCCCAAGTCTGACAAATACACCCCAACGTTGTTATTAATTATCATGCTGTACCAGTATTATGCTGAAATTGTAACTAAATTCGAGGAAATTACTCGCTAAAAATTCTGGCCAATGAGAAACTCGTATATAATTTCCACCAATCATAAAGCATATTGAACTCACGAATCATATCCAATCACAAAAAGGGTCGGACCCTTTTCGAGTATACGTTCCTTTGTTGAAACATCCCATTTCCTCCCACACGATTTACATGCTTCGTTTCTGTGCAATCTCCTTAATTCGTAGAAGTGGCTGTAACGTATTTCATGGTGTTTTTTCTCTTCTCCCTCCACTTGTTCGTTAACAGACCAGTGAAATCGAAACGATACGACAGAGAGGGTCGTAACATGGATTACAGAATGGACGGACGCGATTATATGGGCGGCAACCGCGGTCGTAATCGTGACTATTACTATAAGCCGTCGCATCGTGGACGCGGCGGATTCCGCGCCGGCGCCGCAGTCGGTAAGAGAATGGACGGATACGGGCCGCCTCCGTCGAAGAGTCCGTTCGGCAGCGGCGGTTCCGGATCGTACGCCGACGATAGACGGCACAAGTCGAAGGACGTCGATGGTCACGGTCACGAGCACGGATCGTCCGATAAGAAAGATTCGTCTCATTATGGTAAGTACGGAGAAATTCGACTAAGGAGGATAACAACGAACGAGGTAAACAGTGATGTGCGGTTTTGTTGCAGACAAAACGCACTCGGAAGCTGGATCCAAATCTAACGCGTCTCAGTCGTCGCGTCATCATCGCGACGCGGACGCGGATAAAAGCAAGAAAAGCGACTCTTCGGCGCAGGACAACAAATCCACGGTGTCGTCGCCGACGGCCGAAGCGAACGAAGAGTCGTTCGCGACCGCCAGCGAAGGCACCGATTCCGAGGATACGGGCCAGCCGACCAAAAGCAAGGCCACGTTTAGTGGTACCAAACGCCAAAGCGTCGTTGTGGCCGCTAAACCTCAAAGAGCCAATTATCGTTCGACGTCCAGGTACGTGCCTTGAATAATATCGCAGATTTGTGCAGAAACCGTTACATTTCGGTTTGCTCCTTAGGAAACGTTTCGAAGGACGTAGAGCGGCGCCTTTGTATTCGCGTAAGGATTCCGGATCGTATGGTACGTCGAAAAGGAGCTCGAATAGTGGCACCGGGGGTGGTTCCGGTGGTGGTAAAAGTTCGTCGGGGAATAAGGAAAACGAAAAGTACTCCTCGGCCGATGCCCCACCTGAGAGTGGTTTCGGTAAAGGTAAATACAGCCGAAGGATCGAAGTAAGGTGATGTCATATTGACTTATTTCCGTCCGGCTTCAGGTACGGAATCAGAAGGTAACAAGATGGGATCGATGAGCGAGAAATCTAGACGGGAATACGCCGATAATCAGCAATCCGCCGGAGGTACCGGAGCTTCGGCCGCCAAGAAAAACGTGAAATCGAGGAATCGCTCGAATTCGCGTAAAAACATTCGTACCGGAGGTGGCAGAGATGGCAGAGATGGCAGAGACAGCAGAGACGGTGGCAGCGCGGTTATGTCCAGTGGCCGCTCCAAAGATATGGCTCGTCAGCCGACCAAACAGAAAAGAAGTTACGAGACCAGATTGACCTCGGATTACAAAGAATCCAAATTAGATATACCTGTTCCTCTATTCAAAGGTATTTTATTTTATTTTCGAAGACGAATTCGGCGAATATATTCGTGGCTTTTTTCTTTACCGTCGTAGAACTCGGACCTCCGATTCCGGCACCTCCTCCAGCAACAAACGCTTGGGATAAGCCGATCACCGGAGCGTTACGGACCGGTTCGCCGTCTACGAATGTGTCCTCGTTGGCCAACGCGCCATCGACGGCGTCTAGCGCCTTGAGTATTGGATCGGTCACCGAAAAAGGTCCGAGCGCATTGCAAGATCATCATGCCGTGGATGCGGCATCGCACGTCGCCGAGTTATCCGCCGCTGGAAGCGGTGGTGGGTCTGGGTTGGGTGTTGATAAGGTCGCTACGAAGGTGAGATTCGTCGAGAGTTCGAAACGACGATGATGAGGTGGTCATTGATGTTGTGGTCGATTTAGGTTTTGGATAATTTGGATGGTTCGACGCCTCCGGTGCAGACGATCATATTCGAAAATACTAATTTCAAAACGGCTCCCGGAGATAAGCTCAAGTATTCGAATCAATTGAAAAGTCATCGATATGATAAAGGTGGGCGGAATGATTCATTTTGGAAGTAGATATTTTTAAAGATATTTTTACATGTTTTTTTTTTCCAATTTGCAGATATGAAGTTAGATAATCTAAACGCGCCCGATTGCTCGTCCGTGTCGAATTACGGCGCCGAATCATCTAATTCCGATTTATCGGGTAAACATCACTCGCTGCAGATGGCGTTGTCGTTCAATAAAGTGAGTATAAAAAGAACTCGTTCGATTTACGAACCCCTATCATGTTTCAATTCTGGTTTCCATCGATTTGGCGATTTCAAACGGCGAATTTTTCCAGCACATGCGCGACTACGTCGTAATGAACGATTCAGTTTGATCGCATCTTTCGCGAACGACTATTAATCGATAATTGTAGGTTTTTGTATCGAAAATGAATCGAATTCGTGGCTTTAGCGGAGATTCGTCGGACGGTGTTATTTCCAACTCAAGATCGTAGACTCGATTCGTTCGCGAACGATTCGCCGATTCGGTGTGGGATCGAAGGAACGTGGTTTTTATTTCTCTAGTAAGATCAATCTCCGTGTTGATGCGCTCTTAATAGTCATTCGTTCGGTTTATGATTCTATTTGATCGAATCGTTCGCGAACGACGATCGGAAATGAGTCGAATTTGTCGACTTTTGGCTCGTCAAACTATTTGATTATTTTTTTCGCATTGGTTGTACGATTTTTTGTACTTTGTGAATCAGTCGTTCGCGAACGACGCAGGTGAATCGTTCGGCAATCGAAGCAAATCGCGAATTCGTTCACGTTAAATCGATATTTCGAAAAAATGAAATTGTTTTTTGAGACGCGAGCTGATTTTTTCGTAATTTTCGCAGAACGAAGACGGTTCCGATATGAAATTAGATTTCACGTTCGATTCGGAATTCTCCAAATTGACCGACGACAGCAACAAGACCAGCAAATCGATGGAATTAACGCATCACGCGATGCAAATGGTGCAACCGTCAACGGACGCCGAATTAAATCGTAAAATAGCGCAGGTGAAAAAGGTAAGGCGACGGAGAGGCGAAGACGTGGCCCTTATCTCGCGTATATTCATCTCTTGCGACGTTCAACAGGTATGGGACGGCTCGCTGGTGGAGTCGTACGACGATAAATACGACGGAGGCATGGTGAACGCGTCGGCGACGTCGTTTTCGCCGTCGTTCAGCAGCCACGGCGCGGATCCGAATAGCGCGTGTTTCGTTAACGCGCACGTCGAAGCCGGCGAACACCTGCAGGTAGACGATGTCGGCAATTTGACCCATAACGAGGTCGTGTTCAGGTGAGCGATTTCACCGACAAGGATGTATTCGCGATGGTGGATTCTTCTCGAAGGATCGACTTTCTCTGGTTACGTTGCAGAATAGTTTCGCTCGATTAACGGCATTTCTTTTTCCGGTGCAGTCCGGTGTCGCAAATTCAAGGCGTAAATTCGAGCTACGGTTCGGTGTCGAATTGCCAACAAACAGTGGTCATGAAAAACGACTCGACTTCTTCATCGAGTAATGTTTGCAAGGTAAGCGAGCCGCGGAGGCGTCCCGACGCGATGATGGTTAACACGCGAATGTTGCGCAGGTGAAACCGCAGCCTCAAGGGTGCAGCACAAACATGGCGAACGTGGCGCAATCCACAGTTATGGCGACGTTGGTCTCGCAACCGCCACCGATGTCTTCGCCGTCGTATACGTTCAGCTGCTCGACGCCGCAGCCGACGCTGAATAGTAATGCTGTCGCGGCCACCGCTCTAGCACAAATCAATTTCCAAGTGAGATACGCCTCGACGAGGGGTTGTCAGCGGCAACGTGATCGCTGATTGGTGTCGTTTTGTTGTAGGCACAATACGGCAGCATGCCTCCGGTACCGTCGTCGCCAGTATTATACAACTCGTCGCAGCCGGCGCCTCCCGGTCCGGCGCCTCTTTATCAGGCGCTTCAATTTGATAATCCTCAGGTGCGTTGTAGCAGAAGCATGTTTCCTGATGATGCACGAAAATGACCCTCGTCTGGGGGCCGGTTCGAATTTGAGGGATTGGATTTTTGGAAGAGCCTGTTGAAAAGTCTTCGTAAAGGGAATTTCAGCTGTTCCATTTTTCCATTATTAGCCAAGTTTCCAAAATCAAAAATTTTTTAATTTTCACTGAAAATATGAAATATTCGAAAAAATTAGAATTTGACTTATTGAAAATAATGGTTTATGAAGTGAAAAATCAATTTTATAATTTCCCCTTCGCGGAACCGTATTGACGGGTATTTATTCCCCCTCCCCCTCCGCAGCTATCACACACCTTGCCCTAGCCTGCTGTAGGTGTCATGTGATTTTGTAAAACCGAAAACATGAACGTGTTGGGCAGGAACCGACGAACTTGGATCACCCCGTGCAAGCCCCCCTTGTTCCCATTAATGACGTTGTACATAGACAATAATAAGAAATCGGACGTAAAAATGATGAATGAAAAAAAAAATTTCAATAGTAATTTTATGAGACCCCAAAACCAGACTAAAAAAACAACTCATTTAAAATTTTCCTCCCTCTCTTCAATTTTTCACCATCAGTGATTCCAAAATTTTGGAAAATAAAAAAAATGCGGCAAAGGGGCTGGAAAATTTTTACCTGGTTAATTTACTTCCCTTGTCATCTTCATTCAATATCACTTTAATTTTTTCGCTCTCTGTATTTTAGAAATTTATTGATTTTTCAAATTCAAATTTTAGGCTTCACTGAAGAAAAAAAATTGAAATGCGGCAGGAAAATTTTTAATGGGTTATTTTTCTTCACTTTTCATTTACTTTCAACATAATTTTCATTTTTTTCATATTTTGACCTTTTCGTAATTTTTGCCCCCCCCCCTCCGTGTGAGGAAAGGACAGAAGAGTAGTAGAAAAATTTTGAATACGCCATTTAGTGATCTAAGCTGGTCAGTTGCTGGCTGACACGTTCGTGTTTTTAGTTTTATAAAATCGCACGACACGTACGACGGGCTAGTCTCGTTTCGCATCCGAGATGAAAAGGATACTCACCGAAACGCCAAACAAGCTACGATTTCTTACTAAATAGGGACACGTTTTTATGTTTAGGTGGCGGCTAGAACGCAATTCAACCAGTTCGCGGCGGCCGCCTCGTACGGACTATCGGGCGCGGTCGGGCAGACGTCGGCGTTCAATCAGTCGGTATTCGTGCAGCAACCTCCGCCCAGCGCGCCCCCTCCGGAGATGTACTCTTCGGCTATGCCACCGTATAGATTGCAGGTAAATGAAAACAAGACGCGTGACACGTGTCAGCGACGAATTCTCTAACGTGTGGTATATCGCTAGCCTCAGGCGTTCGGTAATACGCAACAGATAACGAGTCCGAGCACGGTGCTGATATCGAGCACGTCGAATTCGCTGATGTCAGCGACGATAAAACCGTCTAGCCAGCAGATCGGCGCCATCGGCACCAAAGCCGGATTCCAGGCGGCGCAGACGTCGCCGCAGGTAAGTGAAGGCGCGCGCGGCGTATTTATCGGCGCTGTATCTAATCGTGGCGTGATTTCGTAGCTGTTCATACCCATAGATCAAGCTTCGCAGTTGCTAAATCAGAGTTTCATGCCGGGCAGCCAGCTACTTCAGCGGCCAGCCAGTAACGTCGTGCCGGCCGGATCGCTGCAAGCGGCTTCGACCTCGTTTTACACGACTGGCTCGGCGGCCGGGCAAACGGGATTTTTTCCGACGGGCGCGAATTCGCCGTTGCAGCCGCAACCCGGCACCGCGATCGGATTGACCGCGTATAATACCCAATCGGCGGCGCCCTCTTTGGGTCATACCGCCATGCAGAATTTCGGCTCGCAGGTGATTACGAATGGCTCAGTGCGCCATTCTAGCCCGTTATGCGTTCGGGTGGAGATAACGGTGTTTTTTTGTGCTTCGCAGCTCACCCAGCAATTCAGATCGGCGCCGGCTTCGTATTTGAAAAATGCCACGAATCCGTGCAGCATGAGTTCGGATTTCGGTAATGGTAAAACCATCACGTTATCTAATCAGCACGACACGTTGAATTCGGTGTTTCCGCCTGGTGAGTATTTTTACGCGAGTTACGAACGTAGAGCGTTTTGATGGACGAGTACGCGAGTTGAAATGTTCGTCGTGGAATTTGGACGGGATTTTTCGTAATTATAGGACGTTTGAAAATTCTGTATGACCGGCGATTTACGCTTGTTGTAATTACGCGTTGCGTTTTTCTTTTTCAATTGTTTTTCATATCGGATGTATTGTCGAATCGAAGATGAAATTTAAATATATTGTTTATATGAAAATTCTCTATTCTTCCTACGATCGAGTTGGAGAGGCCGACGAATGAAACTTTTTTTAATTAATGTGTAGTCGGTTGTTATGTAGGTACGCAGATGAGCTCAAAGCCGCGAATACCGAGCGGCGGAAAAAACGTGCAGAATGTGCAGCAGGCGATGGGGCAGCATGGCATGTCGCAGAACTCGTATAGCTATCAAAACGCCAACCAAATGGTTCGTATTTATCGTTCGTAGCGTCGATATTTAGATACAAACGCGCTCCGGTATTCTGTGTGAAAAAGCTATGCTTCTTAAACGAGCTTTTATTTTGTGCGTAAAACGTATCCGACCATTTGAAGAGCTTCGTAATTGCAAAATGTTCACTAGCAGGATTTGATGAATGCAAGCTCCGGCGTTCTAGTCTGCAGTCCAAACGGCAGAAAGTGCTCTTGAAACTGGATTTAGCTTGTATTTTTCAAGGACGAAAAAATCAGTTGGATTCTTCTAGATAGCAACTCAAAATTTGAGTGAATTATTGAGTTTTTCCTTAGACGTGATCCCGAGATATATCGAAATAGGTTAAATTCCACAAGGAAATTAGAAGTTCAGATGAATTTTTTTTGGATCAATTTTCAGCATATAATGACTCAAATTTGAACGCAAAACTCTTAAAAATTGCTCAAACAAAATTTCATTACGATTTTTGGATTTCTCGCAAAATTTTAACCCATTTTAATGTATTGCAAGGCCATATTCAAAACACTCGAAAGCTCACTCAAGTCTGAAAGTCGACTCAAATCTAAACGTAAATGCTCAAAATCTACTAAATTTTTTTTGAGTGATTTTCCACAATCTTAAGCTCAAATTTGAGTTTATTACTGAGTTTTTCCCCGAAAGTAGTCTTGGGATATATCAAAATAGGTTAAAATTCCACAAGAAAATCAAAAATCTAGATAAGTTTTTTTTTGAGACGATTTTGAGTATATAACGCTCTGATTTGAGTGAGATTTTGAGTCCTTTTTTCGAAAATGGTCTTGCAAAGTATCAAAACGGGTTGAAATTTGGCGAGGAATCCAAAAAATCGCAATGAAATTTTTTTTGAGTAATTTTTGAGAATTTAAAGCTCAAATTTGAACGAGTTATAGAGTTTTTCTTCAAAATTAATCCCAAAATATATCAAAATAGGTAAAAAAAATTCCAAAAAGAACTCAAAAATACAGAAGATTTTTTTTCTGAGTCAATGTTGAGCATATACTGACTCAAATTTGAGATTAAAATTCTCAAAAATTCCTCAAAAAAAATTTTATTGCGATTTTTTGATTCCATGCCAAATTTTAACCTGTTTTGATGTATTGCACGACCACTTTCAAAAAATAGACTCAAAACCTCACTCAAATCTGAAGGTTGGCTAAAATCTAAACGTGAAATGCCCAACATCTACTCAAAAAAAGTTTTAACGTTATTTTTCATTTTTTTTGTGAAATTTGAGACTGCTTTGATGTACCGCAAGACGGTATACGAGAAAAAAACTCAAAAAGCTACTCAAATCTGAGTGTTGTATAGTCAAATTGTCTCAGAAAAAAAAACTTATTTGGATTTTTAATTTTCTCGTGGAATTTTAACCTATTTTGATATATCGCAGGACTACCTTCGAGGAAAAACTCAGTGATTGACTCAAATTTAAGCTTAAGATCCTTAAAAATTATTCAAAATAAAATTTAATTGCGGTTTTTGGATTCCTCGTAAAATTTTAACCCATTTTGATAGGTCGCAATGTCACATTTGAAAAATGTTGACAAGTTGGTTTTTTAGCAAAAAGGGGAGGGGGAACCTCGTAACTTTAAAATTCGGCCGACGAATACTGTGCCAACCGTTTTTCAAAAACTTTAGCTCATTGGGTGTGGATTGAACTCACGTATCCATCGGTTTTTTTTTTGTCCGCAGACCATATGACGTGAGTAAGGCCGTTATAGCGCAAAAAAAACTCAAATTTGAGGAAAAAACGTACTTTGGGGGCACCAGCTCCCCATTGTGACCTTAGCCCACTGATGTAAACAAATATTCTGAATCAGGGGAGTGTCTGCTACAAGATTTTGAGGAAACTTTTCGTCCCCAAGTAAACTTGAAAAATGAGGATTTTTAGGCTCCAGCCCCCCTTTGTGTTCAAAAATTCAAAATACCGATTTTCGAGGTTGCCCTTTCCTATTTACAAGAATCCAACTGACTTTTTCGTCCCCCAAAAATGCAACCTAGACGAATACTTTTTACCATTTGGACTGTAGACTATTTGGTTCGGAATTCGTGAGAATTCACGATGTGACGATGTGGCAACACTGGGTAGCGTATTTCAGTCGAGGGAAAAATTATATAGAAATTTGAGAATATACGAGAAAATTGTTGGTATAAAAAATCTCCCTTTTGAATATTTAACAACTTTTGTCGTGAAAATTTTTGTCTCGATTGCCCCTAGTTCACAAATACGCCCCCGATCGAGTTATTTTACAAGAAATGCCACCAATACGGCGAAATTTGAGGCGCTGAAGAATTATTGATACAAGAAATGGTCCTTTTTGAATTTCCAGTAAATTTAGTTGTACGAGTATCTTGCATTTTCATCAAATCCGACGATTTTCACATTATTCCAGCATCTTGCGTGTTTTCATTTCGCTTTGTTTTTTTTTTCACTCGCAAAAATACGCTGAGCTAAAAGGTATTTTTTCGGCTTCGAAATTTCGCTTTAATATTCATCGCTGGCAAGGTTTCAATTTCGTTGGCGAATTCGGTGAAACGCGATTTGTTGAAAGACGATCACTGACGTGTTTTGTAACGGTTTAGCGCAATAACGGAGGCGCTAATAAAGGCTCGCAATATCCGCATCCTATACAAAGGCCGGTTAGCCAAGGAAATGCTAATACGAATCGGGCCGGAAATAGTACTAGCAACAGTGCCTCACACAGAATGCCGGTACGAAATAACGCTCATCAATTAGTCAACAACATTCAACAACAGCCTCCGTCTTCGGGTTATTATACGTCTTCGTCAGGTATATTCACCAGTTTATTTTTTTCTTTCTTCTAATCGGAGAGTTCAACGTAATACATAACCGGACGTGGACGGAGCCATTCGAAGAATGCGGCCTCGTAAATGCTTCGTGATCGAGGAATTCGTATTTTTCAACGGGTTTTCTTATCACGATGCCGACGTCGACCCGAATTCAACGATGGAGAACTTACTCGCGTGTTTCGTTGAATTTAGTGTTTCTAGTTTGGCAACATTGCGATATAACTTTTTCGTGAAATTTGTCAGAAAATTGTTTAAAATATGGTAAAATTGAAAAAAAACTTAAAATAAATCGTAAAAATAATATTTAAGAAAATGGAAAAAATACACAAAAAATTGAAAAAAAATCGAAGCGAAATTTAATAGGAAAAAAAAGTAAATGTGCAAAAAAATTATGGCTAAACAATTAAAAATTGAAAAACAAACTTTTAAACGTTTTTCTTGTTTTAATTTAAATATTTCAATCATACAAATCGTAAAAAATCATTTAAAAAATTTTACAAATTTCGAACAAAAATATTTTCATTATTGGAAATTTTTCGAGTTAACGAATAAAAAATGCAGAAATTGAAGAAAAATTGAAGTTGAATGAAAATTTTTTATTATTAAAAAGATGAAAGTGTTTTTTAAAGTTGCATGTTGATATTTAATCGTTTAAATATGTGATTCAATAAAAAACAAAAAGTGGAGGGGGGATTTGCGAAATTGTTAAATATACGAAGTTTTTATCAAAAGTATTAAAAAAACGAATTTAAAAAATTCAATTAAAAAATAACCCATTGCAGTTGATAAAACCACCAAAAAAATGGGGAAAAATTAGCGAATAAAAAATTGAAAAATAATGACAGTGAATTTGAAAAAAATGAGAAAACGGAATATTTTAGTCAAAGGAATTGTAAAATATATAATAATAATTGAAATATTTTTGAACAAAAGTTAAATTGACATTTTTTAATAAAGTGTGTAAAAATAAGAAAAAATACGAAAACTTTTTTTTTTAATTCAACTTGAAAATTTTTGCTACGTATATTTTTTTTCGTAATTGATGTAA
>QBDW01001320.1:0-17383 GCA_003261595.1 Maconellicoccus hirsutus
CATTTAATGCATCGAAAATAGAATATTAAAATCGAAACATCAAAATCGAAACACAGAAATCAAAATCGAAGTATCAAAATATCAAAATCGAAATTTTGAAATCGAAATCTCGAAATCGATATATTGAAATCGAAATAGAAACATTTGATGCATCGAAAATACAATATTGAAATCGAAACATCAAAATCGAAACACAGAAATCGAAATCAAAGTATCAAAATATCAAAATCGAAATCTCGAAATCGAAATAATGAAATCGATATATCGAAATCGAAATAGAAACATTTGATGCATCGAAAATAGAGTATTAAAATTGAAACACGGAAGTCGATATCTACATCGAAATTTAAGTATCAAAATATCGAAATCGAAATAATGAAGTCGACATATTGAAATCGAAATAGAAACATTTGATGCATCGAAAATAGAATATTAAAATCGAAACATCAAAATCGAAACACAGAAATCGAAATCAAAGTTTCAAAATATCAAAATCGAAATTTTGAAATCGAAATAATGAAATCGATATATCGATATCGAAATAATGAAATTGATATATCGATATCGAAATAGAAACATTTGATGCATCGAAAATAGAGTATTAAAATTGAAACGCAGAAGTCGATATCTACATCGAAATTTAAGTATCAAAATATCGAAATCGAAATCTCGAAATCGAAATAATGAAATCGATATATCGAAATCGAAACACTGAAATCGATATACATGTGTAACAAAGTCGAGGCATCAAAATATCAAAATGAAAATATTAAAATTGTAATATCGAAATGAAAGTACGTAGAAACATTGAAATCGCGAATTTATAAATCGATGTATCGAAATTAAATTATCGAAATGTCAAAGTCGAAATACAAAAATTGATAAATCGAAATTGAAACATCAAAATCAAAACACTGAAATCGAAGCGCTACAATTGATATGTCAATATCATTGTGAAAATATCGAAATCGAAATTAAGAAATCGATATATCGAAATCGAAGTACAGTATTAAAATATAAAATATCTGTATCTAAATACTGAAGTAGAAATATCGAAGTGGGAATATTAAAATCGATATATCAAAGTTGAAGTATCGAATATCGATGTCGAAATATTGAAAATAAAAACCGATTTTTTTATAATTTTCACCCATTTAAGTAGGTTTTTGCAACACCTGAAAAATTATTCGAAGATTTTTTTCAAGCCAGTAAACGCAAAACAGCATTTTTCACTTTTATGAACTATTTTTCAAATTTCGAGGAAAAATATCACTCCAAATTAAATTTCTGTAATAACATAAATCATGGAACTTTTTTCACTGAACAACTTTCATTTGAGAAATTTTCTCCTAAAATTCGTAAAAAAGATGATATCTTCGATTACAATATCGAAATACAACAAACCAATAGAAAAATTCCGACATTCGACTCATAATACTTCAACTCAGAGAGGATTAAACTTCACCGTTGGAGCTTTAGCATACGCATTAACATCTCTGTACAAACACGACATTCGCATCCCAGCACGCATCTCGCAGCTCTATCAAGATCTAATAATATTAACGTATCGATACCAAAAACCCTTCTCTTAAAGCATTATTGTTTTTCAATACAAAAACTCGTATCGGCCAACTAATGTAATTAAATGGCACAAGAAAGCACTTAATAGGGTTCCACGGTTAATCTGCTTCCACAGATATGGCTCCCGTCGCCTTTACGCATCTTCCCACTCGAAAAAGGATTTATTTTTTCTCTTTCAATAAAACGTAAACTCTTTTAATCACCGTAATACGACCTTTTTTTAAATACATCGCCATTTTAAACTTTTCACATCGTGAATGCTCGACGAAAAGATACACGTGCTTTGGATACTTACAGTCATAACATCACAGCTTTCGTAATCCGCGATAGTAACTTCCGAACAATCTGCAACTTCCGATAGAAAAGGTGGTCTAGGGGGAGGTGGTATCTTAAACGGAGGAGGAGGCGGTCCTGGGCAATCGCATTCGTATTCCGGACTGTCTAATTCCCAAAGGGCAGCCAACGAATTATCTGCTTCTCCGGCATCGCTGGCCGGCGATCCAATCTCCATAACCTAAACAATAATAAAACGTTGGTTAGAGCATGAGGGGGGATGAAAAAAAAAACACCAAACACCTACGAAAAACACACGCTCGTAAATACGCGAAATCTAATCGTAAGCGATAAACAATTTCAACTTATAACGATATCTCGTCCTCGACGGAATCGATGGTAAGATTTACAACATCCCCCATCGTCCCCTTCCACCGTATTCGCATCATCACCGGCGTCTATACGAGATTCTCGGACGAAATTAAATTCCATCGAGTTACCGTCCCCTTATCGACTTTTAATTACCGAAAATTCTCCATTTTCTTGCCATCTCACTCTATCGCCAGCGCCACAAGCAGGTAAACAAACCTGTACAAATGTCTTTTAATCGTTACCAATTTCTAGAAACTGGAACCGTTTACCCTATTACCCATCATCTTTCGTGCCTTGTACTTGTAATGCAATATAACACGAGGCAAACTTCACGACAAAGGTTAACGTTGGGGTTCGCTAAGAAACTAAACGTTTTCGCTATCTTTGCCTTTGATATATAGACGACGTTTTCACTTCGTACAAAGAGGGTGAAATCCAAGGGATTATCAAACTAGCACCTCCGCCTTGCCAAAAATACAACCACAGCGTTTTTCATCAATCATTCCATTTCGCCGTGGAAACTCCACGTTAATTATGCCTTTGAAATCGTTTCCAATTACAGCCGATCAATACCTCCAAATCGCCGTCACGACGCCGTATTCGAATTAAATTCGCGTTATCTCGCCAACATTTTGAGAACCTAGCCGCGTCAAGTTATACAGGAAATCGGAAAGTTTTCAAAGGGCAAAAGGCGAAATGCCAACGAAATATTTTCCCAACTTCAACAACACGACTACACCAGCGAATAAAATGAAAAGCAGCGCTTCTCCAGTTCTCCTCCATACGCTAACCGGCTTATACTTTCCCGAATCTTCGCTTTCTCCATACTTCACGCGCCACGCATCTTTTTTGTCGCCGCCACCGCGTATCGAAAGTGCGCCACACATGCTCCGAATCTATTATCATTTCGCTTAAAAGCAAATTAAATTGACACCCTGTGTATAATGTAGCGAGACGAAGTCGACCCCGGATATACGCCCGAAATCTTCGCCATGGAATCGTATTCGTTTGAATTTACCCCATTTTTACTCCCATTAAAACGCGCTTATGGCGGCAGGTTCGAGATGATGCTGGGGTTTGTTTCATTTCTTTGCTTTATTCTTACCATCGACTCGGTGAGCTTTGGTTGACTTTTTTTTTCGCGAAGGAGAAGTGGCTTGAAAATCAATGAGGGAGGAGGAAGCGGGGAGAGGAGGGATACTGAAGATATTGTAATCAATGAAGGATTACTACAAGAAAAAGTTCAATTTTTCATGAAACGTGAGAATAAGAAAAACGTCATTTATTTCGATAATTTTCGTAGAAAAAAATTTATCAACATCAACAAATTTAGAACTATCTCGAAATCCAGTGTCTCAATGCGGCAAAATGATATTAAAGTATTTGTTTTAAAATCAGAAATATTGAAAACAATAGAAATTTACAAAAATCAAATATGTCAAAATTATAACATCACAATCGAAATATCAAAATCGAAATATTAAAATCGATGCGTCGAAATCAAACTATCAACATCCTTGTTTCGAAATTGAAATTTCAAAATTGATAAATTAAAATCGAAACACTAAACTCGTTATTTCTGAGCCAAAATATCAACGTCGATATATTAAAACTAAAATACCAAAATTCTTGTTTCAAAATCGAAATCGAAATTCCAAAATTAATGTAGTGAAATTAAAATCTCAAAATCGATATATCGAAATCGAAATATCAAAATTCTTATATCGAAGTCGAAATTTCGAAATCGATGTATCGAAATCAGAATACCAAAATTTTTATATTAAAATTGAAATTTCAAAATCGATATATCGAAATCAAAATTTCAAAATAATGTAATGAAATTAAAATCTCAAAATCGATATATCGAAATCGAAATACCGAAATTCTTATATCGAAATTGAATATTCAAAATCGATATATCGAAATCAAAATTTCAAAATTAATGTAATAAAATTAAAATCTCAAAATCGATATATCGAAATCGAAATATCGAAATTCTTATATCGAAATTGAATATTCAAAATCGATATATCGAAATCAAAATTTCAAAATTAATGTAATAAAATTAAAATCTCAAAATCGATATATCGAAATCGAAATATCGAAATTCTTATATCGAAGTCGAAATTTCAAAATCGATGTATCGAAATCAGAATACCAAAATTTTTATATTAAAATTGAAATTTCAAAATCGATATATCGAAATCGAAATATTAAAATTCTTATATCGAAGTCGAAATATCAAAATCGATATATCGAAATCAAAATTTCAAAATTAATGTAATGAAATTAAAATTTCAAAATCGATATATCGAAATTCTTGTATCGAGGTCGAAATTTCAAAATCGATGTATCGAAATCGAAATACCAAAATTTTTATATTAAAATTGAAATTTCAAAATCGATAAATTAAAATCGAAACACTAAAATTTTTATATCTGAGTCAGAATATTAAAATCGATATGTTAAAATCGAAATACCGAAATTGTTATGTCGAAGTCGAAATTTCAAAATCGATATATCGAAATCAAAATATCAAAATTCTTATTTCAAAATCGAAATTCAAATTTGATGTACTGAAATGAAAATATCGAAATTGAAATTTCAAAATCGATACATCGAAATTAAAGTATCGAAATCGAAACACTAAAGTCGTTATATTAAAATCGATATAATGGAATCGAAATATGGGAATTGAAATATACACATCGAAGGTCGAAGCACCTCCGTCGTTAGTTTTATGAAATGGAAATTTCAACACAAAAATGTTGATCTCGAAATGATGAAATCGAAATCTAAATATCAAGATGAAGAAATGATATGAAAATGTCAATATCAAAATCGGAATATCTCAATTGAAATACCGCCTTTTATGCTCTTTTTGTTTTTTTCCTCACATTTTTTTTTTGCGTCACCATCTCAACATTGCATAAAAAGTTACTCGGATAAATTGCGCATCGAACTATAAATTTGCGTATTTCTGTCTCACCAAACTCGAAGGGATTCCCAGACAGAAAGTTTACGTACGTGGCGGTTGACCACCGGCGTATTTTTTTCTCGCACTCTCATCGAACTTTCACCTAGCTTCGGCTGGGGGAATACGCTAACACGTGAAATTGGCAAAGTTGTCGAGACTTCGGGGTCATCGATGTGGTCGCATCGCAAAGCGCGATATGCGGAGTCGCACAAGCTATGGGATTTCGAACACGTGCAAACGTAGAAGTTCGTCGTCGCGACGTGGTTCGCCTTTCGGCTTCTGTTCGTTGATACCTGCACACCGCGTGATATGTCGCGTTATACGAGAGACTTCTTGTAGACGTTTTAAAAGGCGGCTCGGATGATAAACGACGTTGCCGAAAAGCGCAACAGATAAGGTTATATGCAAGACGAGAATAAAAAACCATCCATTTATATCGATTAAGGCGAAATTTAGACGCGATTTTTCTCGCGTGAAAACGTTCCGAGTGTATAGGATGTTTTTCGAATACAGAAGAGTCGTTTTTCTTGACAAATTACGCTTTTTTTTGCTCTATATTTCGTGGCGCAGCAACGAAAAGCGAAACGATGTTTCAGATTTTGCCGTCATTTTACAACGACGACGAAGGGTAACACGGTTGATTGATTGTGTGAAAAATGAGAAACAAGATAATTAATTTAGTATCGCTGATTCAGCTTATTTGCGTATTGCGTCGGGTATTTTATGAGGGTTTCGAATCGCAGATCGGGTTTTATTACACGATAGGGTGAGCGAGTTTTTCATGGGATACCGCACAACGGAGGTGGAGGCGGCTGGTATCGTAATGATGGTTACGCTCGAGTAAAAAATACAATCATCGTATTGATTAGCTTATCGCATTGTCTTAAATATATGAAATTTCCAACAGGCCTCGACGAGTTCAATTTAGCAACTTGCCCAGGTAGAAGATGAGGGGAATTTACCTTTCGATTAAGCCGATAATCCGATAATACCTCGCAAAGTCGACGTCGTATTAGACGCGAACGAACAAATCTGTATGGAAAATGTAAAAAGTACTCGAGGGTTGAAAAGAAGTCTTGAGTCTGTACTGGAAATGATGCGTAATCGTGTCTTCGAAACGAGTATCTTTTATGGATCAATTTAGCGGCCACCGTAAAACTTTTCCCATTTCCTGTACCTAACGAATTACCGAGCCCGAAAGGGGGAGTTGCTAAGAAGCCAAGTTGGCATTTTAAGCTCGCGAAAATGCGTATTACAAGCGTTCGTTGACATTTTACCATCGTCGGCCGTACCTCGGTTAAATTTTTATTTGCGGTTTCATAAAAAAACCTACATTTTGGGGAATTTTTATACGTAGTAGAACGATCGCGATGGAGTATTTTGTATAAAATATGATATCGCGAGTATTTTACGCGAATATTTTTTATGTTTGTTTAATAAACTAGACGCGACGAAAGGATAATATTTAAGGTATTTAAAGGATTTAAATGTTTGAATACACAATGGCTTATCTTTGAAGTGATGTCTTTTGAAAGATGGCGAAATTTCATAAACATAACTTGGCTTTTATCTTTCACGAACCGTTTGAGGTTTCGAAATTAGGCGTTCGTCTTCGTCGTTTAGTAGCTTTATTAAAAGGGTAAAACACGCGACAACCGATGATCTATAACGTCGTAGCTTTTACAACGTTTTCGTGAAGTACGACGAGGATATGTATACAGAAGTACTTCACGACTGTTCTACACTCTTATCTTTATGCGACGTTGTAATATCGTTTATACTCGCGTCGCTACGTACGTTACACGTTTATGGACTGCTACGTATATTTACGTATAGTACTACGTAGAACGTACTTCGGTGCGGAGAATGTGTAAGGATATGCGTGTGTGCGTCGCTTTGTGATGTACGAGGCGCGATGACGATATGGAATTCGTAATTTATTGCCGCTTTTAATTCCGTAATGGTGTAGCGAAGATGACGGATGTTGGATGGTTTGACGGAGCTGGCGAGAAAAGTATGAGAAAAATTATTGTCGAGGTTGGAATCGAAAACAGTGATGTGATTTATTTTACGCTGTGATTATTATACGTTTTGTAATTAGTGCATTAAGCGTTGCGTGTAAGTTGAGTTTATTGCTTGTACGGACGGTATAATGAGATCTGGAAGATGGAGTTTGAATTGGGTGTTATGGATGTGAGTGAAAAGTTCGTGAAAAATTTCATATCTTGGGTGATTTCGATTTCGAAACGATGTTTTTTCAATTTTTATATTTCAATTTCAAAATTTCACACGACGAGGTTAAATTTTGATATTTTGATTTTTACCTTTCAATCCGGATACATTGATTTCGATTTATCGACTTTAAATTATAATATTTTGATTTCGAGATTTCGATACTTCTATCTCGATGTTTCGATTTTAGTATTCTTAATTCAATTTATCGATTTTAGTAACTTGAGGTATCGATTTTGGTATTTCAATTTTAATTGTTTGATTTTGATACATCAATTTCGATGTTTTGATTTCGATATTCCAATTTCGATTTATCGACTTTGATATTTCGATTTCGATGTATCGATTTTGAAACAAGGATATTTCGATTTCGATGTACTGATTATAGTATTTCGATGTTTTGATTTCGGTACCTCAATTTCGATATATCGATTTTGGAATTTCGATTTTGACGTACCGATCTTGCTATTTCGATTTTGATGCTTCGATTTCGATTTTGGCATTTTGACGTTTCGATTTCAAAGTTTTGATTTTTGGTATCTCAATTTCGATTTATCGACTTTGATATTTCGATTTCGATGCATCGATTTTGAAATTTCAATTTCGATAATTTGATTTTGATTCATCGATTTTACATTTTGATTTCGATATAAGAATTTTGATATTTTGATTTCAGTACATCGATTTTGAAATTTCGACTTTGATATAGAATTTTAATATTTTGTTTTCGATTTATCGATTTTATATTTCGATATATCGATTTTGATATTTTAATTTCACTACAATAATTTTGAACTTTAAATTATAATATTTTGATTTCGAGATTTCGATACTTCTATCTCGATGTTTCGATTCTAGTATTCTTAATTCAATTTATCGATTTTAGTAACTTGAGGTATCGATTTTGGTATTTCAATTTTAATTGTTTGATTTTGATACATCAATTTCGATGTTTTGATTTCGATATTCTAATTTCGATTATCGACTTTGATATTTCGATTTCGATATATCGATTTTGAAATAAGGATATTTCGATTTCGATGTACTGGTTTTAGTATTTCGATGTTTTGATTTCGGTACCTCAATTTCGATTTATCGACTTTGATATTTCGATTTCGACGTATTGATTTTGGTATTTCGATTTCGATATCTCGATTTTAATTCGTCGATTTTGAAATTTCAATTTTGAAACAAGGATTTTGATAGTTTGATTTCGACACATCGATTTTAATATTTCGATTTCAATGTATCGATTTTGATATTTTGATTTCAATACATCGATTTTGAAATTTCGACTTTGATATAGGATTTTAATATTTTGATTTCGATTTATCGATTTTGATACTTTAATTTCACTACACTAATTTTGAAATTTTGATTTCGATATATTGATATTGAAATTTCAATTTCGATAATTTGATTTTGACTTATCGATTTTACATTTTGATTTCGATATATCGATTTTAAAATTTCAATTTCGGTATAAGAATTTTGATATTTTGATTTCAGTACATCGATTTTAAAATTTCGACTTTGATATAGAATTTTAATATTTTGTTTTCGATTTATCGATTTTATATTTCGATATTTTAATTTCACTACAATAATTTCGATGTTTTGACTTCGATGAAAGAACTTCGACAATTGGAATCCAATATACCGATTTTGATATTTGGACATCGATAAACATGAAAAATCACGGTGCCACGCAACTCCAACGAAACTAATTTTTATCACCTCTTTAATTCATCTCACGCGTATTTTACAATATTCGATGAGCATTAAAGAATAATCCATGCCCACCTAAAATCACTTCTATACTGGTACAAATAAATACTCCATCGCGGAGAAAATCCAACTAAACCGTACTAACCCTTACAATCCACCACGTTGGCATTGGCTCTCCGCACATACACTACACGACGAATACAAACAAACACGCGAATATTCGTACGCGAAAAAAGACCACCACTCTTGGAAAAAAATCGCGCCAGCAGCCTATAATTAACGAGCTTCGCAACGAACAAGCGCCATGTTCGGCAACCAAACATCTAAACCCCCACGTGCCGACACATCTTAAAACCAAATCCTAATTACTTATCCCCTCCATGAGAAAAACAAAAACCCAGGTGATACGGTTATCTTAATAGCGCTGCGAATATAGACATTTCACTATACGATCGAGATGGCGGCCTCGGCTGATTACTATATTAAAATCGCCGGCAGCAGCAGCTGACGCTTAGGTCGTAGAAAACAATCTGTCGTTCGATGCTTTTTTCCCAATAAACACCCAGGTATACATTGTAACGTTAGCTCGCCAGACTTAATAAAGTTATTACATCCTCGCCAACGACCTGTGTTTACCCCAAAAACGCGCATCAAGAAGGCGTACGCGGTGTATGTTTGGAAAAAAAGATAATACGTGTTACGCCTGCCTCGTCTTCGTAGATACCAACCCTCGAATACCAGATGTTTTTCACCTTCGAAAAAAAACCGCCAAGGGAGGTTCCTTATCGCTACCTTTTTTCTGCGAGTGATTTATACGTATCCACATCATATCCCCGAATCCAGTGACCACTCGCTAATCGAATATCTTCGATCTTGATGTGTCAATTAAGCGCACTCGTACGTTCTCGAGGACACGTCGCAAGTCGACGTAATTCGTTAATCACTTAAGAAATGACCCCGGCGAGCGAACAGGTGTTCCGAGTTTTCCCAATTCCGACAACCGTAGGTATTTCTTGATTGAATCGTCTACACGTATAATCATCCTTCGAGGTATTTAATTTTCCGTCGAACGCGTGTTTTCGTATCGTCGATCGAATAATTAAGATGTTTGCCTTCTGTCTTTTACGCACTGAGGTAACCAAACGAGAAGAAAAAAATGGTCAACGAAATACGATCTTTTAACGAAGACACACGCGTCGATACCCGACGAAGCCCTCCTCGGGGCTATTCAGTTACCATCTTGTATTCTCCGTAAGTTTTCACTAACCACCAAGAGTGCATCGAAATTCCGCCTCAGTGTAATTATGCGTCGTATTGTCGTCTCTGTACGCGACGTAACCGCAGCTACGTCGAGTAATTAATAACTTACACGACAAAGGATTCAATTGAGTGTAAATGTCGTATGAGGGTAAATACGGGTAATTCGATGGTAACTGCCGCAAATAACCATTCGCTTCGATGAGTAATTAAGTAGTTTATTGTTACATAATACAAGGTAAACGTAAGAGAGCGAGTAGATTGTCGATATGATCAACGAAAATTTGTTCGATTACCAAGATATTCTTTCCAATCAAATTAAACCAAGCAATACAAATCAGGAATGGAACATTAAATGTAGAATCACATTGCAATGCGAAGTAGAGCGATACAAATTATAGCGGCGTAAAAAAATATAATAAAAACGTTTTTCGAAATCAAAAAAGTACCATATAAGATTCTGTGTAAGACAAGGCACTTCATGAAACCGAACTTCTCAACAGCCATCACACAACACAACGAATGCCATGCGGTTCAAAAGGTGCCATAAACTGTAGAGGGCACCAAAGAAATCTAAAAATGGCAGGAATGAATAACCAATGTCATAAAACTCAACATAAAATGGAATAAGCTACGTTCATTTTGGAAGTGCCATAAAAGAATTAAATGGATAAGATACCACAAAATATCACAAGTTCCATAAAATTTGAGAAGCCGCGAAATGTAAAATGGGACACAAAAATGCAAAATCACAACTAGTATACATATGCCACAAAATTGCAATGGCACCATAAAACGCCTACAATAGAAAATAAAACTAAGCCATGAAATATAAAATGTGCCACGACATGTAAAAGCATCAAAAAATGTAAAATGTGCCATAAAATCTTAATTCAGCCACATGTCACGACAGATGCCACAAAAAGTAAAAAAAAACAACAGAAAATAAAACTAAGCCACTGAATGCAAAATTTTAAATAAAACGTACAATGTGCCATAAAATGTAAATGATGCCACAAATACCATAATCACCATCAAATTCCAAAATAATTCAGTTGAATTCACAGAAATTTGAAAAATGACACAAAATGCGAAATATGTCATAAAATTAAATCACACCACAAAAACATATCGTATGCCATAAATAACAAAACGTGCCATAAAATATGCCAGATGTGACCAAAATATAAAATGTGCCATAAAATTGAAAAAATTTTGGAATATGCTCGCTAAATTTGAAAGACGCCACAAAATATTAACATGACCGGAAATGTAAAATAATGCCACAAAATGACAAGAGTGCCACGAAATTCAACGACAGTGCCCGCATGGTGCCACAAATGACAAGTACATGCATAATTCAACAGCTGGCACATATCAAACGGATGCCATAAAATTTAAAAATGTACAAATGCCACGAATAACATAAAATTGGGAAAGGTTTTGTGGAATACTCGCAAAACGTACGTTTCTTTCATAATTCGAACGTCGAAAAAACAAAATCTGCAGAAATTACAATTCGTTTTCTTCTCACCGGAACCTACCAGAATCGCTTCTTGCAAGTTCCAAGCTTCATGTATCGTATCAAGACACCAAAAAAATAAACCCTCGTAATCCATTCGAGTAAATTTTTATGAAATACACGAGTCATCAAAAAAAAAATCTAAATCTGCTTACTCGTAAAAATGCTCTATTCTTTATACCCGAAAATAAAACGATCAAAAAGCAAACCTTCGTAACCTCTACACAACCCTAATGCCCCCATTCGATCAAAACCGTTAGTAATTTCATCCCTCATCGTTGACATTTCCGCATCAGGTGACTCACAAAGCGATAAATTCCCCGCGTCTATTGTCATTTCAAAAATACGACGAAAAAACGCCAACCATAATTTGCGGCTCGACCGGTGGAAATTTTCTTTTTATTATTAAATATAACGCATTCTCAACAAGGGCATTTTATTAGACTCCATAAAAGCAGATAATTGCTGTCGATAAAAAGAAAGAAAGGCATTTTAAAAAGCCAATGATCGCGCACCGGGGGGTGAAAAAGTTATAAAAATGGACTTCGCAAAGGCGTAGTCACCGCGTCGATTTTTATTTAGCTTCTAAAACTGCTCGACCACTTAGCCAATATTCACCTGTCACGTACAGAGAGCGTTAATTTATTTAGAAAGGCCATTTCATCCCCTTGGAACTTTGTCGGGACTTCGGCGAGGGTAAGAATACGCCGAGGATTAAATGGAATCAATGTAATGAATCGGAAAACTCGACGGACGTGGCCAAGTCCAAAGATAACTTTTGTTTCGGAGTAAAAACTCTTAAAAGGAAAAAAGTCGTGCTTATCGGATTTATAAAAACCGAAAGTGAAAGAAAAATATTCCATGAACCTGGTAGCGCTATTTAAATACTTCGCTTTTTCATCGCATCGGGTACTGCACGTGCCAAAATATCTCAACGTTTGACCATAAACCATTTCTCATTTTCGATTTACCTCATTTATTTACCTGCGAGAACTAATGGCAGCGAATTTGTAAGCACGGTACGAAAGCTCGTCTATTTGTACCTCAAAATACGCGCCCCGTTTTACCGTGTAAACGATAACACCGTCGGAAAGGCTTAAAACATAGTCCTTTCACCGTGTAAAAGTAATACCATTTTTAATCCGATAACCTAACCGCGCTCGTGCTTCTCGGCCTTTTTTTACCCATTTTTCTCAACACGAACTCCGAACTCGTATTTTGCACGGAGTCGTTTTCCAGTGTTTCCAAGCCGATTTTATGCGGTAAATAATCATCGGGTTTAATTATCATTTGAGATAGTGCTGCAGCTTGGAAATATCGCTAATATTCGAATATTTCACGCTTTTAATCGCCGCATTATCAGAAGGAGATCAACGTCGAGGATAAGCACACGTGTGTAGACACGTGTACATATTATTACTTTTACAAAGAAACTACGTTAGTAGCTGGCCCAAATTTAATAGAAATTGAATTTTTAAGTAGTACACGTGTCAGAAGAACTAAGTCCCAAAAGTTCAGCTTTAATAATTTTTTTGATTTTTGATGAATTTTTAAAAAGACTTCAGCATAAAGTAGATAATTCGGTAGACGATCATTTTGCGATTTTACCTTTAAAAATGTCTCATAATCGTGGAAAGAGAATTTTTTACCTCGTTATAATAACATTCTTAACCCTCTCAAAGGGCATGTGACCTTTAGCTAGTTACTTAATCACTTCATGTTAGTATTTAAAAACGATTTTAGACTATCTCCCCTCTCCCCTTCTCCCATCAACGAGGTCAAATTTCAAATTAGAAAAAAATCTGAATCAAAACAAAAATCTGAATTAAAAAAAATCAAATTAACATTATAAAAAAAGTATTATACGCTTATTTAAAAAAATATACTCATGATGTCACATATTTTGGCAGTGCTGCCAATTCATAAAAAATTGCCAGTCATTTATCAAAGTTGGACAATTTTTGTATATTTTTTTCAAAAATATTTCATATCTTCAAGTTTATTATTCATTTTTGATAAAATGAACGGAAATTTTTCATAAGTTGGTAGCACTGCTGAAATATGTGACGTCATATATATATTTTTTTAATAAGCATACATATACATGTAATGCATTTATTCAACAACAACAACAAAAAATCTTTATTCTTTTATAATTTTAATTTGATTTATTTTTAATAAAGATTTTCTCCTAACTTGATATTTATTCTTCAATTTTCAGTTGTTTTTGAAGCCTCCAGGGAGATTTTGATATGCTCAAAAAAGGCATAAAAATTAGTTAACGATTATTTTCGAGTGATTAAACAAATAAATTTAAATTTCAAGAAAATTTGAGCTGATCTTTTCAAAAATGTATTTCTTACTATTTTATCGGTAAATTATGAAAAAAACTGGAATTCCAAAAATCGATACATAAATTGAATCTCTTTTACGAATAATTTGGAAATTTTTCCCCCTCAAATGAGAACCTCTGAACTCAAATTTCGCATTGTTCAGGTGTTTTTCGACTTCCCAACGAGATCATGAATTTCTCCGTTATTTTGGTTTCACTTCAGAAGCCTAGAAAATGCAAATGAGCTGCTAAAACTTGGCTTTTGCTCATTTCGAAAATTCTAAACCTCGAAATTTATTATAATAACTCGATTGAAAAATTCGTAGTTCTGCAAAAAAAAAATCAAAAATCATGCTTCCCAATTTGTCAATTTTTGTTACATTACTATCAATCGAGTCTTCTTCGAGCCAACTCCCCTCCCCTTGTCGCCGCTCAAAAACTCGACGAGAATTCCTCCAGCCGAAATTTCCACACAACGACGTCGAAATAAACGATATCCGCGCACGTCGACGTCCTAGTAGTGGAAATTTTCGCAACGTTTCGCCGACTTCAGCACTAATACGAGCTTATATATGGCGCGAAATAACAGGAAAGACGTTGAGTTAATTAAATAACAAGACAAAACTTTGATTCATTTATAATTACGCTAAAACGGCCTAATTTAATCTATTAACTCGGCTTTTGACACGCTTCCATCCGGATTCATCGTTGTTTTCGTATAGTAAAACGTATATCCTTCGTATATACGAACGCCTACAGAAATTTCTTCTCTCGAGTGCGAATGAAAGCTCGGGTGTTCGTAGCGTTGATTTTTACCCTTTCTTTTCCTATTCCATCGACTTAAAACAGGATACGTGTCGCTATTCAGTTCGCAGCTTCGTTTTAATTTCGTGAAATTTTCAAGCCCTACGAAAAGGAAACCGTTTCAACGTCCTATTTTCCCAAAAAAAACTCCCCGCTGAGAAAAAATGAGATATTTTATTAAAAACATGATTTTTTTTCTCAATAAAACGGAAACTAAAATAAAATCAATTTTTATACTTCAATCGCTATCGCAAATTTCCAAAACCACTCCCCCCTCTCCTAATCTCAAACACAAGGAACAATCCGCGTCGATAACGTTTCGCAAGTCGAATACCTGTTTAACCCTTTCACCTCCTTCACATCACTTTACAAATTTCCTACACGATTTCGCCGAATGAAAACCTCTTACTCGGTTCGCAGACGTGTTTGCGTGTCTTTTATATTCCTTCAAATGAAAAAGAAAGTAAAAAAAGTTGAAAAACACAATAAAAAGAAACGCGTATAGACTTGTGACTCTTATTAAAGTATCAGTTCGTAAGAAGATACTTTTTTTGTGCGCTTTTCAAAATTCAATAACATGCGTTATCAATCACTTTCCTCCTCTGTCACTCCACGTCGCACGCAATAAAGGCTCGTTCCGCCCCCCTCGCCTTCTACGCACAAGTAAAATTGATACGCGAAAGAGAGAAACCGGCGAAGAAATATTTTTTCGGTTTGTGAACATTCTTTTGAATACGTTAAAAATTTCTCGGCTAGAGACGTCTTTTTTTTCATTTTCGACATCGAAGTAATAAAAATATTTTCTAACCTTTGCCAGGCTCTTTTTCGCTTTATGCTTTTTTTACGCCAACTTGTTGACATTTTTTTGATTCGATTTTTAACCTATGAAATTCCGCGAGATGCGTATGTGTTTGTGTGAGCGTTGGTGCCGCTTGTGATGTTTTTTTTTCCTTCATTTTCAAGAGCGACGAACTCGAGGAAAAAGGTGGTAAGGCTTTTAGCGAAAATTTTGCTCGATAAATGAAAATTTGTATTTTGACGTAGAAACGAAAATATTTCAAATTACGAAGTACATGTAAGAAAAACGAGGAAAGGATTTTTCAGAACATGCCAAGTCCCAGAGCCGTTCTAAGGGGAGAAGGGGGTGTTTTGCCATGTGCTCGAAATTTTTAAAATGCCTCGAAAAATTTTCAATTTTTTAACATCATAAGCAGTTTTTTTTAATTTCTTGAAATTCACAAATTGAGGAAGAAGCCCAAAATATTTGTCTGTTTGTCATCAATGGTTTTAGAAGTACTGGATTTTTTTTTGAAGAAGGAGGAATTGGCGTCATAAATCTTTTCTTGGGTAAGGTGGTCAAATTTTGTTGCAAAGAGACGACGTCATCAATATTTTTAAAAATGTCAAAATATTTGTTTATGGGAGGAGGGGGAGGGGTGCAGATTTTAGTGAATTTTGTGGTAAAGTGATAATTTCTCAAAATACACTGATTTTTTAAATCTAATTTCCAATTATTTTTCTGTTCATTTTTTTAATAATTTTTTTTTTTGATAAAGTTTACTACAATCTTAAGAGATATCTTAAATGAGTAATACATCTGACTATTTTTTAATAATTTAAAAAATTTTTGAATATTTTTATATAAATTAATTTTATTTGCGATTTTTTTGTCATTTGTGATTAATTTTTCTTATTTTTCTCAGGATTAAACAATACTTTTTGAAAAATTTTTCGCATTATTCAAATCACCGTTTTAGCACTAAATTTCAAAAAATCAACAAAAAATAGCAATTAACGAAAATTTTTCAAAATTATCAAAAAAATAAGCAGAAAAATTATTGAAAATTAAATTTGAAAAAATCGATGCACCTTGAAAATTGTCACCGTTGTTTACCGTAAAATTTACAAAAATTTCAATCCCCCTCCCCCTCCTCGTTAATTCCTTGACATTTCTTTAAATACCGATGACGTCATCTTTTGCTACAAAATTTGACTGTCTTATCTAAGATGAAATTTCTGATACCAATTTCTTCTTCAAATAAAATTCAAAATAAAAAATTGTTTAGCTTTGAAAATTTATAAACGTGTTTTTAGCACTTTCCTTTCTTTTTTGTATTCAAAACGTTATAAATAAAGCTAAAAATCACGCATAATTCGAAAAAAAAAATAGAAAAAAAAATTTTTAAAGTACAATTTTACATTTTGTTACAACCAAATCAATAAAAACGATTATACTTTGAATTTCATAAAATTCTAGAGAACCTATCCTAATCTCTGAGCTCCATTTGTGTACCCCCCCCCCCCC
>QBDW01001322.1:0-15868 GCA_003261595.1 Maconellicoccus hirsutus
AAAAAAAAGGGCTTTGTGATGGGGATAGAAGTCTGAAAAAAATTGGGGATATAGAGGAAGGATAGACCTTCATTTTGAGCCAAACCGGATAATTCTAGCTCGAACGGTTGTCGAGAAAAAAAATCATAAATGCAAAATGTGACATTTCCCCCCGAGCTCCCCTACTCTTTTTCAAGCAACTCGCTGGTTCTAAAAATCCATATTAAACTTGCACAACTGAAACTAAAAAATATTCACGTTATGTAAGAAAACTCAAATATGAAAATCAACTCACCATCGTTGCCAATTGCTCATTCCAACATAAACTCTGGAATCTGGAGTCGCACCAAACGTCCGCACGGTGCTGGGAAATGTGATGCCCGAAAGGGGCCATCCACAATGCTCCGTCATTACTTCAGAAAACTTGAAAGTTACTTTAACATTGATTTGTAATATGTGTATAGAGTGCGTTTAAAACTCTCTACCCCATGTCTGAAATTTTCGATTTTGGACGACCCGAACAAAGATGGTGGCTGTCAACGTTAATTTACCTCAATTCACTTATTTTGGGCTCTAGAAGGGCTAGGAGGGCGCGTGAAGAGTCAAATTATAGATTATCAACCCTGCGGAATGACTTCCGGGATCGGTGTTGCTCCAGCAGGTACGGACAGGTAGAATTTCACCTCAAAAATTTCTCAGCTATGATATATTTTAGCCGCGCGATTCCCATGACATATTTGTCTTCAGTGTACCCCAACTAACTTAAATTTACCTTTTATACATCTAATTCACGCTTCATTAGCGTTATCACAATTTACATAACGTAATAGCCCGTGAAGTGGCAAGAATATAACCAAAATATCTACAACTTTCCCAAATTCACCAAAATTAATCCCTATGAGTGGTTGGGTTTCTTGAAATTCAACATCAAGCTTAAAAAACGCTGACGCTTCATATTTTCATAATTTTATTGTTCAAACTTAAAAAGCTCTACAAAAAAGTAACAAAATCACAAAAAAAACACAAACATGGTACATGATCTGTACACAGAATTCTTTGTTAAAGGAACAACATTTGGAAGAAATGGTGGAAGATGTTGGATAAAACACCAGAACAAGGAAGTAACCACACATATCAGAGTAAAAATAATAAATCTTCGATACAAAAATAACCAATACCACTGAGTAAATACTTGCTCTACAATAAACCTCGACCACTTTCGTTTATTCGTACCACAAATACAACATAAAAGAGTTGATGAAAAAGCGCAAAAATATGTTCTATTACATCAACTCGAGCCATTAACGCCTTTCACACTTCCAAATTTCTCCCCATCCTGGTACGATCATTGATAAATTCGATAAAAACGTCAATTGTGAAACACCATTACAACGTTTAAATAATTTCTACTTGCGACACGTGAACACATTCCCAGCAGGATTTCTCGTTGAAACGCTCGAACGTCGTTTTGCTCGTTGAGACACCCACAATACCTCCGAATTTCCGTTACCTTCGAAAAATCACCCGTAATTTAGTACTTCCGGAATTAAAAATTATTTTCTCGAAACCCCCTGCCCCCTACCCCAATTTAACTCAAAACGCATTTACAAACCTTCACAGATCACACTTTCCTAAGCGAAGCGTATACTAACATAAAAAAATCTCTTTAGAGAAAAAAAAGTAAAAGAATTTATTCAACACGAAACAATGAGGGAAGAAAATACAAAAAAAAAAAATCGTACCGCCTTTAACTTTCTAATTTTGGTTTTCGAGCTTGTAAAAATGGTTTTTTCATTTCAACGAAGCAAACGGCGTTCGAAGGGCTCGATCTTGAGCCGGTAAATAAAACCACATTAACGCTATTATCCTTGCATCTTTTCCATAATTTTCTACTCCATCGATCCAAACTACATAGATCTTTCGAGATATTTTTCTCGTCGAATGTCAAATGAGCGATCGTGAATTTGGATTCTTTCACAGATTCGTAGGCTTCGCGCATTATTGTCTTATTCGTCGAGGCTACTTTCAGATGGCATTTATCGTTGCCGGACGTAACGTATTTTCTGTATCGTTTCACGTTCGACGAATTACTTATTAAAATACCTACGAAAAAAAGCCAAAATTAATTGCATATATGGACATTAAAGCAATTGAAGCCAGATGAACTTTGCGGCTATCAAAATATTTCAACTAAGAACCACTGAACGATTTTCCATATCATTGCATAAGGTATGAAACTCATGAAAGGGAAAGACACCAATTAATTTCAATAAAAAATTATCACCTGGAAAAAATGTTCATTAATTGAAAAAAATCGCGAAATCATCAAAAACAAAGGTAAGCACTTCAAAAAATTATACGGACGTAAGAGGACTCCACTGACTCACCACCGACGACGACCAATGTTAAACTGAACCTCCAAAGCAAACATTTCGAAATCATCGACGACAAAAGCTATCATAAAGTTATAAACCCTGACCTTCAAATGGAAAAGGCGTGACACAAGATAAAAGCCATTGTTAACCCGTAGGCCAAAATTTCAAAACCACTAACAGCCTATTATAAAATTTTATTACCCCGATCTTCGAATTAAATCAGATAAGAATTTCAAAATACCCACAAGATAAAGGCTTTTGTTAAAAAGGGTTCATTGTTATAGGGCCCTTTTCTCTTCTCACAAACAACCTCGTAAAATTTTAGACCTTTGAATTTAATCAGATAAGAATTTCAAAATACCCACAAGATAAAGGCTTTTGATAAAAAGGGTTCATTGTTATAGGGCCCTTTTCTCTTCTCACAAACAACCTCGTAAAATTTTAGACCTTTGAATTTAATCAGATAAGAATTTCAAAATACCCACAAGATAAAGGCTTTTGATAAAAAGGGTTCATTGTTATAGGGCCCTTTTCTCTTCTCACAAACAACCTCGTAAAATTTTAGACCTTTGAATTTAATCAGATAAGAATTTCAAAATACCCACAAGATAAAGGCTTTTGATAAAAAGGGTTCATTGTTATAGGGCCCTTTTCTCTTCTCACAAACAACCTCGTAAAATTTTAGACCTTTGAATTTAATCAGATAAGAATTTCAAAATACCCACAAGATAAAGGCCTTTTATTAAAAAGGCTTCATCGTAATAGGACCTTTTCCCCTTTTATCAGGTATAATTGCACTTCAAGTAACTACAAATTTTTTTATAATCAAAATTGACCTGTACAAACAATGCAATTCCTATGCAAACGGGCAAAACCGTTCAGTGGTCATTACCGAAAAAAACTACTAACTCGTTTTGTTCTCCTTGGATAAACTATTAAATATACTCGTCGCCAACGAACTCGTGTTCTTCTCTTCTTTGTCGTTTTTAGAAAATACATCTTTATCTGTGACATGTTGCCGACCATCCATCACAGCATCTCCGAAACATACGTCTGCGAAAGAATTACATTGGTTTAATTCCATTCAAGATGAATCAACTTACCGGATCAAACTTACTGTGTGATAGTTTCAGTTGAACGAGTTTCAACGACGAAATACTATCTTCAACGGAATCATGACCTTTGTTACCCTTCTGTATCTGCAAATTGAGAAATTCCCATGCTAAAGTTTGCAATTTAGGCTTCCTCCAACGTTCTCCGGTTAAATTATATATAACGCTGGTATCGATCACATAAGGATGCATGATCTGTAACAAAATAATACATTAAAATCATCTAATTCTCTACTGAAACCATCCAAAGTGGTATTTACTTTTAACGCGTGTAAATCGATATTTAAAGAATGACCGACTAAAATGGCATCGGGAGGTAACAAGGCAATAATATCATTCTGCACGTCTTCCAATCTTTTATCGACATTCCTGAGCATTTCTTCGTTGATACCAGAGAACTTCGTTAAATAATTGATAATCTTATTATGCGGTTTCACCAGAGATTCATAGACAACCTGAACACAAAACAAATTATAAACAATTTTCGCAAATTTATTATAACGTCGACACAAACTTACTTCGGATTTTTCATTAACGATGGTCACTCTGGTAAGTTCATTTTCGTTGGCAGTGGTTAAACACATCTCGCAATCGACACCGAATAATGGCGAATTATCCGATACCTCTTTGTACGATTCCTTAGTTAATTTATACTTCGAATATCTAACGAAACAATGAAGGATTAATATTATACTAATTCAATTGATATATCACTTACTTTTCTTTCAATTCGCCTTGAATAGGCACTGGGTAATTTTCCACGACCATTTGCCATAAACTAAGCAATAAATACGTTCTAGGAAATTTATCCGGTACCGTTGATTGCTCCTGAGTAGGTGGACTCTTTACAGGAAAGGCAGGCTTGAATAAACGAAACACGTTGCCTTCATTCGCCAATATTTCTTCTTCGGTGCCGAATTCTGTCAACACACTTTTGATTAGTTGCGTCAAGCAATGCATTCAACAAACAGGATACGTACTTTGCAACAAACTAGCTCTGTCGTTATCGGAAATACACACAGCGGATAGATCGGAAATCACGTCGCCGTCGTACGCATACGCGCTAATTACTTCTACTTTAACGGAAAAATACTTGGAAAGGAATTCGAAAGAGTTTTCATTTTTTAGGTAATCATCGAGACTAAGTCCTTCGGCAACAATCAACGCGACGTTTTCGATTTTATTGAACTTCTCGATTAAACACCATCTGCAAAAAATAAAACAACCGATAAATAAAGATAAGCAACATGGAACAGATAAACCAACACGTTAACTTACCTAGGCGAGGAATTATACGGTTTCAAGTACGGCCCAAATAGGAAATACGCCAGCATATGTTGAATATCTTTCATGAACAAAGGTACCTTATTGCTGGAAGCAACATCTATGGTGGATTTCATACCATCATCGCGTACCCGAATTCTTGGCATTCTCTGCGAAATAAAATTCGCGTAATAATTCACAATCTTGATATATCGAGATAAACTTACTCACCGTTAAAAACATCTTTCTTTGACGCAGCTCGCATTTAAGCATAGCGTATTCGTCCATGGTGAGCGAATGCGGCGGTAAACTCTGCATGGACGTAGTTGTCGGCGGCTTGACCGTACCATGATCTTGCGTTTCTCTAACTGGTTTATGTCTTTTGGAAATAGGTTCTTCGGTAGTTTTGTTTTTCTGCTCGCTGGTACTAGATTCGTCATCGGAATCGCTACTAGAATTTTCTGATTCTGTCTCCATTACCGGTTCATCGACTGACGTTTGCTGAAAAAAAACGAAAAACGGATAATCATCGCAATTATCACCTCGAGATAACGAATCACGGTTGACAAGAGCACAAATCACCACGACACATTCTCAAGTAGAAGACGAACACTAGAACAACGAAAAACAAAACTAACCTGCCTTTCTTGATCATTCAGTTTAGCTATACTCGCTAACGCTGTAAGTTTTCTTTTTCTACTTTCTAGCCTCTTTAATTTCTTCTCGGATAATTTAGTTAAGCTCATATTATTTATAATAAATGCTGTACCGAAAAGAATACTCTAATAAAACATGCCAGCCACATTAGTAACCATCATAATTCATATCGGACTAATCCGTTCACAATAGTTACCTTAAAGCATTGACTAGTTTGAGTACACGCTGTATGTGCATCGCTTCTTTAACTGCTACTTAGGATAATCCGAGCTTGCTGAATCAACGCGATTGAACTATGTACTGTCTTCTTCTTTCGAAATCTGAATGTAATTCGCTGCAATTCAAACAATTACGTTGATTATTTCTTTTTTCTTTCGATGGATGAAATCATTTTTTCTTTTTTCTTCGAATTCCATTTTGTTTAAACTTTGTTGGCTTTCGAAAAAGAAATAATTGTACTGTTTTTGTTACACGTCACAGATAATTTTTCACAGAATGTTACTTCGAAGTAAATACGTAAAATTTCTCGTAATTACCGTTGAAATAAACGACCCACTTTTTTTCACCTTTTTTTCTGTGAAAATTGATGCAGTTGAGTTCTAATGGAGTTCGATCTTTTAAATTTTTATGTTTCGATAAAATAATCACTGAAATTCACTACTACTGCGAATTAAATAATAAAAAACATTCTTTTCGATAATCCATAACCAAGAATCGTGAATTGCAGGACATCAAGATCGCGATATGAATTCTAAATTTCGCATAAAATTCAAAAAATTACAAAGAACAACGTAAAAATTAAAAGAATAATTTTGACGTTGACGTATTTAATTACAAAAAAAAGGTACCACGATGAAACACAAGAATCACAATATCGAACTATCGTAATAATTCATCATACTAAAAACATTTACACTAAAATTTAATTAAATTCGCCACAGTAAAAAAAGAGTTAAACATAAGTACAATCGTTGTCATTTAATATACAGGAACTAAATATAAAAATACTGCAATTCTTTCGCTCACTCAGCGCTGAACACAATATCATTGACATTACTTAGATCTACTCTGTTTATCCGATTTTCTGACCGGTACATCGTTATCAGGTATCTGTTCAACCTCAATCATTTCAATATCTTCGATACCTTTAATATCGTTCACACTCATCTTTGAAAAATCTCCGGGAAGAACGTTACTCGGTAAGAACGCCATCCTAATGCTATTCCTTTGCTCATCCGAATGTTTAGGACATCTGATAGATCTCGTGCACAATCTTCCCGTATGCTCTGAAACCACGCCACACATACTATCGAATATATGCTGTCTTTGTTCTTGATTCATATTAGTGTAATTCAGATCGTCGCCTTCGTCGCCGTTCGACGAACCATCTTCGGTCTTCTTCTTCGCATTTTTGTGCTTATTACGATCTCTTTTTCGACGTCCATCCGGACGTCTGGTCGTTTTCGGCGGCATCCATTCGACGTTATTCTGATTATTCGAAACTCCGTCGCCATCTCCTGACTCATCCGAATATTTTCCATCTTTACCGCTATTGCTACTAGCCAAGATACGACGACTAGCGATTCTCGAACTACTACGACCCATACCGACACATTTCTCCAAATGCGGCGCAAATCTAATCGCGCCGAGAGTTCTGCCACAGTTGGGACATATACATTCGTTCGTATCTTTGGAATTGGCGTTATTAAATATATCCAAATGGTTGACCGGTTTATCTTCTTTAACGTATTTTTTCAACTCGCTCTGCAAAGATTGTTCGAAATGTTTTTCAATTTCTACTTGAAATACAATTTCGGTGAATATTTCTTCTAACAACTGCTTATAGATCTGTTCGGCGTCCATAACGTCAAGCTGAAAAATTTCCGGATGTATGTCGACGATATGATACACGGAGTCGCGATTATTATCGTAAACGTAGTCGGTTCCACTAGCCGGTAACTTCATCTGTTGCTTCTCAACATTGTCACGAAACGATGCGGCATTATTACAACAAAATTAAATATCTTCCAACGAATAATCACTTGCGTCTAAATAACGATTTCAGCACACTTAAGTATGTACAATATGATACACTAATCTACATTACCCTGAGATGATACGATGATTACCAATTAAACGCTCACATCATTTACATTACGAATAAAAAAATTCCATCAACATTTTTCAAGCTTTGGTTTTTTTGATGAAAATAATTAATAACAAAATCATACGAAATTATCGATTTCTTTATCATTTTTTCGCCGAAAAAGAATCAGGCACAGATCAGCTGATTCAAAAACGTGAAAAAGCTAAATTAAATATTTCTATATTAACAACACTGATTATTTTTAGTCAATTTTTACAAATTTTCACGTTTCAATATTCGGCAACACTGATTAATATGGCATTCTAATTATTTATGTTTACGTTGTCGTGTGATTTAGTCTTTGTGGTTCTTCCTTTTGAATATGAATTAGTGAAGTGTTTCGTTTTAATATTTTCGAATAAAGCATTTAATTAAAAGTAAATCGCGTGAAATTTGCATATTATTATTATGTTCCAATTACTTCCATTACGTTTTCAATACAACGGTGAAAGTCATTCGGTGTAATTTTGATAAATAATCGTTTCTCATGTAGGTCGTAAAAATCATTCGATAATTTCTTCTAATTCTCATACAGTTCTTCGTGTCGCGAAAATACTAAAACTATAATTACGCCTAAAGTTACCGTCATTTTAACGTATAAATATGAAGTGAACTCCGTTTCATATTAAATCCATATCGATCGATAATCTCGCTCATCGTTGTAATTACGCGTTAATTTATCAACTACGTAAGTGATGTCTAACACATACGTGCTCGTCGCTGTACCGAAATACCTAAAATACTGATTCGTAAAATGATATGATCACGTAAGTATAGGCTGCGGAGCTCCTCTACACCACGTTCTATCGCACAGGACGACATAAATCGAAGACTTCACTAGCTGACGTCAATTCCGCGTAAACTTACTCATCGCTGAAAACATCCCGCCTAAAACATCCTTATCATATGTTACGTTGCAGTACCACGCGATGACCACCAATAACACATCGATTACTCCATCTACGAGTATAATGTCATCGGCGCTTCCGACCGCGAGTACACCGTGGCCGAGCGTTCCTCAACATGACCAGACCTTCTTGCAAACCAAAACCGCCCAAGGCATCGCCGGATTCTGCGTATGGATCGCGTTATTTTTAACTTGCCAACAGGTAAGCGCTTCCAACGCAATAGCCGAATTTCTCACAGCGCGTTATTGACCGTCAACGATGAAGCGTATCCGAATCGCCATTGGTTGCCAAACAATACCAGAGTCAAAATCAAGGTTGTTATGATTATTGATAATGTACCATATATCGGCTGTATATCACTCTTCGGTGCGCCTATATGCTCCTTCGTCGTTTCGTTATGGTCTTCTAATCGGTACGCGTTAAATGCGGGTCGCTGCATTGTATTCAGCGACCTCGATATTTCAACGTGGTCTGCTTCGGATATCGATTAAGGCGTCGCGTCCATTAATCTCCACCTGTAATTGGCGTCTTATCCTACAATATCTACTGAAATACATCCGACGCTCGTCTGGTGCATCAAAAATCCAAATATTCTCGATCTACAACTACACGCGTCTCCTTTTACGAAATGTTGACCACCAACTTGCAACACACCTAATTCTAGTCTTCGTTGTCGCATTGGCATCCATCGCAGAAAAGCCTAACGAGCATCATTTTCGCTTCTTAGACACCGCAGCTAAAAAACGGCTACGAAATTCATCCAAAAAACTTGGCCAATTCGCCTCATCGGCGTGTTCATTACCGACGTCGGGGTAATCTCGTCCTCAATCCGCCGCCTAGCACGGCACGCCGCCGTATCGACGTACGACAACCCACCAGGGGCGAAGTACCCGTATTTTCCATGTACAAGCGCAATTGCGCGGTACTTCTATTGATTAATGAAGCGAGCTTTTCATTTTGACGTCTAATTCGCTCGAATTACCGCGTTAAATTTATCGTCCGCGTACCCGCGCCTCTTCTCCAGCGTCACTGGTCGGTTCGTCGTGTTTGCTTAAACGATGTCCGTGATTTATGCGAATTTAATTGTGAGCTCGATGCGCCTTGACATTGGTCGCCGGACGAGGAATAGCATCTTGTCTTCGTGTTGCATTTACGTATTGAAATTTTACATAACTAATTGATCTTGTTAATTGCCTCCATTATAATTCCGCGTCTGAATATCTCAAACAACGTTTACATGACGCGTCCACAGAATACGTTTTCAGATTATATGAATATAAAATACATGTTCACTGGACGATGAAAAGATCCATGTTTTTCCTCCTCCAAGCGACGAAACGTCCTTGGCAAATTTTGATTTTTGCCAAGAACATCACATGGAAGACGGTCTTCGTCACGAATGTCCTCCAACAACGATGCCCAAACCATTGCCAACATATGGCACGCCTTCTTCATTAAATTAAAATGAAATTCCTAGCCAATCAAACGTCCGACTCCAGTCGAAGGTGAAATCATACTGAATCACGAAACTAGGTTATCTCTGGAAGTAAACAATGACAGAAGTGAGGGATGAACATCTACACGTGGTTCTGGATCAATCACCAGCAACTACCTGCAGTAGTAAACATCTATAGGGCACATAATAAAAAGGGATCATACTGAATCATAAAGCTAGGTTATCTCTGGAAGTAAACAGTAACAGAAGTGAGGGATGAACATCTACACGTGGTTCTGGATCAATCACCAGCAAATACCTGCAGTAGTAAACATCTATAGGGCACATAATAGAAAGGGATCATACTGAATCATAAAGCTAGGTTATCTCTGGAAGTAAACCATAACAGAAGTGAGGGATGAACATCTACACATGGTTCTGGATCAATCACCAGCAAATACCTGCAGTAGTAAACATGGATAGGGCACATAATAGAAAGGGATCATACTGAATCATAAAGCTAGGTTATATCTGGAAGTAAACCATAACAGAAGTGAGGGATGAACATCTACACATGGTTCTGGATCAATCACCAGCAAATACCTGCAGTAGTAAACATCTATAGGGCACATAATAGAAAGGGATCATACTGAATCATAAAGCTAGGTTATATCTGGAAGTAAACCATAACAGAAGTGAGGGATGAACATCTACACATGGTTCTGGATCAATCACCAGCAAATACCTGCAGTAGTAAACATCTATAGGGCACATAATAGAAAGGGATCATACTGAATCATAAAGCTAGGTTATCTCTGGAAGTAAACAGTAACAGAAGTGAGGGATGAACATCTACACGTGGTTCTGGATCAATCACCAGCAACTACCTGTAGTAGTAAACATCGATAGGGCACATGATGAAAATGGATCATACTGAATCATAAATCTAGGTTATCTCTGGAAGTAAACAATAACAGAAGTGAGGGATGAACATCCACACCTGGTTCTGGTTCAATGACCAGCAACCGCCTGCATTGGCAAACATCGAAATGGCCTAAAAGATAAGTATAAAAACTAACCCACATAACAGGGCCAATAAAATTCAGACAAAACACCTGAAGTTTCTAATAACAACGACCATTAAGGAACGCAAACAAACATACCCGAGTTGTGACGAAATTTGAAGAGATATGAAAAAATATCAGCAAAAAATTTTCCACATCCATTTTGCAACAATTTTGTATCAAAAGTTTTTCTCCCAAGTCGCCACTAGTCTCACCCCCCTCCAACTGTGCATTAGCAATGCTAACAATATGGTGAAAATATGCTAAATTTCAAGAGATACGGACCCAGGGAAATTTCCTACCGTAATTCAACCCCTGACAACTACACCATTCCAAATACCACTGAAGAATCTTTCTAAACACTCGGAACCTCTACACATCGAATACTTCCATTTCGTTACTTCGATCGCGATACACATTGGCTCCTAGACGTAACAGCACAGCAGAAACCGGATTCCACGACTGTTGCCAACATAATACTCGTACAAACGACGTAATTACGTAACCACAGAGGCGAAAAAACACGTCTCGTGCTCTCCTCGCGAGTAAAACAATATGAAATACAACCGAGGTTTATATTGAGACGTGAAATTTCTCGTCTCGATTCATCTCATCTTTACAGCTTCTTTCGGCGATTATACGTATCTGAGATTTCTTCCAGGTATCTGCGGTAATTTGCATAGCGTCGATGTGTAATCTACGGGATACGTACTCAACATTGCGGCGGTTACTATAAAGGAGAAAGCTATCGGAATTTTTTCGCTGAAAGCGAATTCGACATATTCTCTTTGTAATATAATTATCATCGTGTATATTCGGCAACACTGTGAAAGCTCCAATTACACGCCTTTGTAACTTCTATCGCATGCATGAAAAGGCTCTCGACGTACTTTTTTTAACCTCGTCAAAAGTTCCAACCCGTAGATTATGAGCTTTCATCTTTATATCGATAGACTCACGACGTGTTGCTTCTCTATAACGACGACATCAAAGCGTCGTAATTGATCTAATCATAACTCGAGCACTCCTTCGAGAACGCTCTTCCGGACGCGTTATTATATCGACTCGGTAATTTTAGCAATTTTTTCCTTCGCGTTTTCCCATCAGCCGCCGACGACGCGACGATAAGACTTGTAACTGTAGAAACAACACCGGATCGATAATTTGGTACATGTCCTCGGCGACGTAAATTCGCCCGTTCTACGTTTCAATTCGTCGATTGGCAATTCGCACACGTCGACTGACGTACAAGAACACCGCTACCCATATTTTTTCACGATACACGAATACGAAGCCAATTCGAGCGATGGTTAATTTGCAAACCGCCGAGTTCGCAGTGACGCCTTCTACACGTTAATAGGATTTACCTTAGTCTCTAGGTTTGACCAAGTTCTGCGCATTGTCGCCCCCCTCGTCGCAGTATCTCAAATTCACCGCTGAGTTTCCCATGAATCGTGCATCTCGTTCGGGACACTCTCTTGCGTCTATTCTTCGTGCAAACGTATTTTCGAGAAATTCGCCGCAACGTTTTTCCACCGTCGTTGATGAGAATTAGCATGAAAAAAGGATCCTCATCTGAGCGCCGTATAAAACGCATCCCTCGTGCGGGATCATCCACCTAACGAGATTATTCCCCAAGCGATACCAGGCTTAACGTCTGCTTCGCTCGAGTTTCCTAACGGCGAGCAACGAGCTTTCCCGTTCCGTTTTCGTCCCAGGTAACAAATCGCCGGACCATTAAAACGCGTTATCTTCGTATGAATAATTTCCACCAGCTGGATCGTTTCGTCGTATTATTCAATTTTCATCGTCGCATCGTCTGCATATGGATATTTTAAATAGTTCCACACCACGAAGAGCACGTTCGGTGTGTGACTTCTTACCAGGGTATTTTTCAGCATTTCGTATTACACCCCAAAAATTTCAGCCAATGGGAAATACGTATATCATTTCCGTCAATCATAACACAAAACAAATTTACTTCACGAAATCACTTATCACTACAAATTATTAATACTAACCGCACAATATAAAACATTAAACTCGAGGCTGGCTATCAGACAAGCCTTAATAAAAACAACACAAACGCAATAAAAATGCTATCCGAGGCCAACAGACAGCAGAGGCAACAACGCGAACTCCACATAGGGGGCACACCCATCTATATGTATAACCCACATTGCTTGCTTTTCAACAGATGTGAACCCTTCAGACATCCAGACCAGAAGTGACTCTCTGGACATGGCCCTTCTTTGCTCTTCAATATTATGGAAAAAATCGCAAAAACTGGCACATTTGTAATGAAAAGTACGCAATGGTAAGGTAGATAAGAGCCACCAAAAAATTTACAAAAATGGGGAAAAATGTCTTAAAAAAGAGCGTAAAAATGTGATAAACCATAGAAACATTCAAAAATGACCAAAAATGTGTAATAATAATCAAAAATTGAGAGTAAAATGTCCAAAAAAAAAAAGAAACACTCATGAGGGAAAAATGTCCAAAAATAATCCAAAGTAATAGGAAAATGTTTATCAATGCAGAAAAACATGTTCGAAAATGTAGAAAAAATGTTCAAAAATATTTAAAAACTGTATGAAAAAAGTATTAAAATAGTGTAATAATATGTATTTATAAATGAAAGTGCTCAAAAATGGGGAGAAAATGGTCCAAAAATGTTCAGAAATACTTAAAAATTGGGTCAAAAAAGTAATAAAATGGTGTAATAATATCCATACAAAGATTTAAAAAAATGCTCTACAATGGGAGAAAAATGCTCCAAAAATGCTCCAAAAATGTAGAAAAAATGTTCAGAATAACTCAAAAACTGTATGAAAAAAGTATTAAAATAGTGTTATAATATTTAAAAATATTCCATTATATAAAATGAAAGTGCTCTAAAATGGGGGGAAAATGGTCCAAAAATGTGAGAAAAATGTTCAGAAATACTTGAAAAATTGGGTCAAAAAAGTAATAAAATGGTGTAAAAATATCCAAACAAAAATTTAAAAATATGCTCTACAATGGGAGAAAAATGTCAAAAAATGCTCCAAAAGTGTAGAAAAAATGTTCAGAATAACTCAAAAACTGTATGAAAAAAGTATTAAAATAGTGTAATAATGCTTAAAAACTAATAGAAGTGCTCAAAAATGGGGGAAAATGGTCCAAAAATTGAAAAAACATTCTAAAATGTGAGAAAAATGTTTGGAAATACTTGAAAATGGAGTCAATAAGGTATTAAAATAGTATAAAAATACCCAAAAATTTAAAAAAATGCTTTACAATTGGAGGAAAATGTCTAAAAAATATTCAAAAATGTAGGGAAAATTTTCGGGGACACTTGAAAAATGGAATAAAAAAGTATTAGAATAGAGTAAATATTCAAAAATAAAAAAAATTGCTCAAAAATGGGAGGAAAATATCAAAAAATGACAAAAAACGGTCCAAAAATGTAAAGAAACACTCAAAAATTGTAAAAAATTTTCAAAAATGTAGGAAAATGTTTAGAAATACTCAAAAAAGGTATGAAAAAAAGTATTAAAATAGTGTAAAAATATTCAAAAATAAAAAAAAAAGCTCTAAAATGGAAGGAAAATGTGAAAAAATGACAAAAAATGTTCCAACAATGCAGAAAAAACTCAGAAATGTTATAATAAAGTATTAAAATAGTGTAAAAACATTCGAAAATAAAAAAAATGCTCTAAAATAGGGAGAAAAATGTTCAGAAATACTTGAAAATGGTATAAAAAAGTATCAAAACTGAAAATATTCAAAGAAAAAGTGCTCAAAAATGAGACGAAATGTCTAAAAATAAAAAAAAAGTTCAAAAATAGACAAAAACACTCAAAAATGGGGAAAGTATGTCAAAATTATAGGAAAATGTCTAAAATTGGCTTAAAAATGAGCAAAAATGAAGCAAAGCTATTCCAAAATAGGGCAAAAATGTCCAAAAATATAGAAAAATCGTCAGAAATAAAAACCTACAAAAACGTAAAATACCCGGAAACACTCAAAAATAGGGGGAAAATGTCGAAAAATACTCCAAAATGAGGAAATCACCTCACCTCACTCCACTACTCCCTGCATTCCCCCTCATCGGTGCTATCCCCCTAACGCAGAGATTCGCGTCGTACACAAATCATTTCTGGCGCGTTATTTTCTACGCCGTCAATTCCAACACCTGTAATTACCGCCGCCTCGACGTCGTCGAACCTCATCTTCCGACACGTATCGGCTCATCGGCGGTATGCTCATGATCGTACTGTTTTTCACGTAGCGACGCGATGAAATTGATGAAAACATGCTGCCGCCGCGCCTCCGTAAGCCAAATGGAACCGCCAATCGGAGACGCACCGCGGTACCGCGAACGATATTCATTAATGGCCGCGATTGCGGAGACCGCGAAAACCGGTATTTGCCGCGAAATTAATTCCACTACGGCGAATTTCTACGTACACCTTCGCCGCCTTCGCTGCGCGTTTTGACCGCGTTTCCAATTCGTAGCGACGTATCGAGAAGGTAATTTCAGCGTCTGTATGTAGTTTTCGCGTGACATAACGGTTACGACGGGACGCTCGCGGTGACGTCGTAACGGATAGGGATCCGTTTTCAAGTTCTCACCGCGTCGCTGCGTCGTTGGCGGCGTATGCCAAAGAGAACGTTATCGTCGGACGGCAAGGACATTATCTAATGTTGGCCACAGCGGCCAATTAACCAAAACTACGAATCGACGAGTGTTTCGACGATCGATAATCGCAAGATATACGAGTGTAAGGGAAATGTCGTTCTTTTTCGTCGTTATATGCTAATAAAGGCTCGATCGTAAAGTAAAATTACACAAAAGTTTAAAAAGCTACAAAAAAATTCTTCAAACAAAAAATTTTCCAAATTTAATTCCCAGCAAATTTTACTTGATGATTTTTTTGCAAAAAA
>QBDW01001324.1:0-41090 GCA_003261595.1 Maconellicoccus hirsutus
ATTTCCTCATTTCCATAGAAAAATCATTTTTGTTCAATAATTTCATATTCCTTGTAAAAATTGCGACTCATAAATTAAAAAAAAATCCAAATAGCGTTTTTTCATACTTTTGCACATAATTGATATAAAAAAATCCAAGTGATTTAAAACCATATTTAAATCTTGTCAAATTGACCTTTTATCGAAAATTCAATTACACAACGTCATAATCTTTTGCGTAGCTTTATCTTATCTAGTTGAATTAATCATTTTCCACATAATAAATCATACAATATAGAATACACGTCTAAGGTTTTTTTTTAATTTCTTATACATATCAATGAATCATAATAATCCCCATTATTATTCGCAAAAGAAAACGGATTTTTTTCCCTTAAATTTCTAATACATACAGATGAGTCATAATAATCACCATTATTATTCGCAGAAGAAAACGATACAACAATTAAAAATAAAAACGAGATAATACGTATTTATCTACTGCATTTTGTATAATTATAATTCAGTTGAAGTTGAAACGTTGAAAAATTCTGCTGTAATTCTTCTTCTTGTCGAAGTGAATTTTAATCTTTATAAATTATTTATCCGTGTCAATATGAATGATTGTTTGAAAATTATTTTGTTAGTGTTTGGACTGGAAATCATCATTGATTCGTGTAAGTACTAAAGTTGTTTTACTTTGTTTTGAAAAAAATATTCAAGCATGAAAAATGTAGGGTCAATTTAGGAGTCATTTTGAACAAGCTTCTACTCGTATACTCTCGCAGAAAACTATTTTTTGAAATTTCAGCCCGTGGCTTCATTTACCTAATTTTGAGTAATTTTAAAAATTCTCGAAGCCCTACACGACGATGAAAATACATTGTATCAAAATAACGGGTAAAAATATACCACCAAAAATATTTTTCATCGAAATTATTCATTGAACCTAATTTTCCAGTAGATGAGATTCCTTACACATCTCTTTTTAAAAGTTTATAACCCAAGCATATCAACGACCATACGTCAGTTCTTTTGTAAGACACTCCATAAAACCAAAATTCCACCCAAACTTATACACTCTTGTGCTTTAGCAAACGGAGACCTCGAGCCATTGACAAACATCTGCAACACAACCCAATACGGCTGCTGTCCTGACGGACTACACGAAGCCCAAGGGGAAAATTACTTAGGTTGCGTTGACACGTTGAAACCCTCAGGTAACGAATTAAAGTTACCCCTGTAGAAGTAACCTCACAACATGAAGTATTTGTGGTAATCTCCTCAGAAATATGCGTTCAACGGAGAGACTCAGGTCCTTGTCGAGATTTCGCAGTGAACTGGTACTTCGACGTAGAGTACGGCGGCTGCACTAGATTTTGGTATGGCGGATGCAAAGGTAACTCGAACCGCTTCCAGACACGAGATGAATGCCAAGAAACGTGCGTGCAACCTCAAGGAAAAGGTGGATAATATTTCAGATCACGAGTCGTAAAATAGACGCCTCAAAGCTTCAAAAATTGAATACTTCGTAGCATTTACGTATTTCTGGCTCTGTGCACTAATACCTCGTTCTTACCTTCGAAACCTAGCTTCCTGCTATTTACCACAAATACAAGGACCTTGTCAGGGATCCTATCCATCTTGGTCGTTTAATTCGAGCATCGGCCAATGCGTACAATTCACCTACAAAGGATGTTTGGGCAACAACAATAGGTTCGCTACTTTACAACAATGCGAGTCGACGTGCATCCACGGAAATTACTCGAGTGAGTAGATTGACGGTTGACCTCGGGTTAAGAGAACTAGGAACCAATGATTGTTTTTCTAGAGCCAATAACCGAATCTCCTATTGAAGACGTTCAAACTACTACATCGGATCAGCAAATCTCCGCAGATTCTACGCCTTCACCTTCTCCATCCGAAACGATAACCCCAGGTATATTGTCTTCTATTTTTACTCATCATTAACCAGTACAACTCCTTGGACGGCTGACCTTTGGTTATGAGAAATACGAACCAATGATTGTTTTTCTAGAGCCAATAATCGAATCTCCTATTGAAAACGTTCAAACTACTACACCGGATCAGCAAATCTCCACAGATTCTACGCCTTCACCTTCTCCATCCGAAACGATAACCCCAGGTATATTGTCTTCTATTTTTACTCATCAACCAGTACAACTCCTGGACAGTCGTCCTTGGGTTATGAGAAATACCAACCAATGATTTTTTTTTCCAGAGCCAACAAACGAATCTCCTATCGAATCCGTTCAAACTACCACACCGGATCAGCAAATCTCCACAGATTCTACGCCTTCACCATCTCTGTCCATAACGATAATTCCAGGTATATAATCTTCTATTTTTACTCATCAACCAGTACAACTCCCTGGATTGCTGACCTTGGGTTATGAGAAATACCAACCAATGATTATTTTTCCAGAGCCAACAACCAAATCTCCCACCGAATCCGCTAAAACTACTCCACCCGATCAGCAAATCTCCGCAGATTCTACGCCTCCGTCATCTCCGTCCACAACGATAACTCCAGGTATAAAGTCTTCTATTTTTACTCATCCTCAACCAGTAAAACTCTCTGCTGACCGCGCCTTTCTTATCTTCTGACACTTCTTCTGCAAATGCTTGCCTTTATTCTTTAAGCATTTGAATCACTATAGTATATAATTTCACGTTGTTTTACTCGCAGATATCGTCGTCAACCCCACGTGTACGGATAATGCACTTCTCAATTGCAAAACCATAGCGAAAAGTAACTACTGCGGTGATAAAATGTATCGAAAATTTTGCTGTTATTCGTGCGCCTTGCATTTAAAAAAAGCTCCATCGATTGATAACTTTTTGTCGAAGGTATTCCTCATGCAACAAACATTTAAAATTTCATTCAAGATCGAACATTCTCACAATGAAATCTTGATTAATTCATAATCAACGTAATATCATATTATGCACCTTTTTTTTTATACCTCAAGCAATACGTGTACATTTTAGTATAAAAAATCACAATACCAACGTGTATGAATTCAATACTCACATACGTAAGAAACACCAATGATCAGCAATTGAAACACCTACGAATAAAACCGACCCATTATCAGGTTCAGTGCTCGTACACGTGCAAAGCAAACAATTCGATTGATTTACCAGAAAATACATCAAAACGAAGATACTAGCTGGCCTCAAAGAGATAGCGCAACAACAATATTCAACCTTCAACATCTCGATTGATCGATGCACACAGATCACTTATAAACTAAAACGAAAAATCTCCGCGAAATTCCACGGTACACTTCACATCGTCTCATTTATTTTCTAATCGACCTTTTAGCATAAAATAATTAGACGTATTATTACGTTCGTTGTGGAAATGACGACTACAGATGAAATGCCTGAAAGATGACGTTAAGTTTTTCAAACTCGTGATTAATTCTCGTTGCAAAAAAATATTGAAAAATTTCCTCCTATGTACTGAGAAAACGTTAATATGACTCATCACCTATGATAAAATAGAAAATATTTCGGCACAGAGCGCATTTCTTAGAATAATCCACATTCCCTCAGAAAAATCCGAACATCGTTTAAAAAATTTTCAATGTTACGAGCTACCAAAGCTATCGGAATCGGTTAATTTTTTCGAATATTCATATGCGCAGTGTGTGCATAATCCAGTTTAAAATACGTGAAAGCTTGAGGACTTTAGAAAATTTCTCATCTTTCATAATTTGAAGAAAATTAAATTTCCTATTTTTTGATATAAAAGCATTTTAACGGTTGTAAAATTCATTTACTTTTCATTGATTTTCAGAATTTTTCAATGTTTACTTCAAGATTAAGCCTGAAACTCTGAATTTTTTGTAAATCTCGAATTTTTAGAATTTTTTACTCTTTTCAACAACGTATCAATGATACTAAAATGAATGTCGACAGACTAACATAATCATGAAATAATTAATATCGAATATTTTAATGAAAAAATTCATCAACAAATATCGCCGTTAAATTGTTAAAAAGAAGAAAAAATTCTACAAACTCAAGATTTACAAAAAAATTGAGTTTTTGACTTAAATTCGAAGTAATTTCAATGCGAAGTTGCAAAACGTTGAAAAAAGCTGAAAATCAGCGAGAAGAAACGAGCTTTACAATCTTAAAAATGGTCAAAACGTAATTGTCTTTATATTAAAAAATAGGAAATTCAATTTTCTTCAAATTATACAAGATGAAAAATTATCTAAAACCTTCTCGTTTTCAAGTAAAACTTTAAAAACTACAATTTTCTCATGCATTACAGTTCGTAGTACCCCGTTTCCAACATTTCGTTGAAGCGCGCTCTATATATCGTTTCATTGCCAATTCATGAACCTTGGAATTTGAAGATACGGGGTATCAATGGATTTTTTTGAGGAAAAATCACCATTTTTTCAGCACCTTTTTACTAAATTCTCAAAAACCTCACAGCTTCACCATCCCTCCCACTCTCCTCTCCATCAACAAAGTCAAATTTCAGATTACGAGAAAATCTGTGTTTAAAAAAATGAAATTAAAATTATTCCCCCTTCTCATCTAACCACATCGATCTTGGTATCGAGAAAAACCCTGTAGCTTCTATAAAATCACATTTCATCGCATTACGGTCAATTTTCAAAACAAAAGAGTAACACAGCAACACAACGTAATCCACGTTACTCTACGAACGAATCTCAACTACTCCATTTTTAAAATCTATATTTAACTCGTAGCACTGTTACGAATTCGAAATAATATTTAAAATATTTACACTAATTCGTAAAGCATTCAACGCATCATTCTATACGAATGGAACCACACGGGAAACGTGAAATTGACCGTTTCGTCGTAGAAACTATACACCACCGTGAGAGTAAACCAATCCAAAACTGCAAATAAAATCACATCATTGCGAGCAACTCGCTCCATCTCGCATTCCGAATCCACATATACTCACCCAAAGCGAGGATATAAAATAACGTCATGTCCACAAGTATAACCGCATCCCCTCCGTAATATTTATCTCCAGTAAGCACCCAAATTACGTCGTAAAAATATATAAACACGTTCATCTCAAGCACGACTATAAACGGTACCAAGCATTCGCCATCCAGCTGAAAACATATTCGTAAATTAATACGCCTCTTTGCTCCAATACAAATCACCCTGTCAAAACATTCGCCCCAATTCCCCAACGCTATTACCTGTCGAAAACTATATAAACCGCATGCCAAGCACGTAAGTTCAACTTGCATCCAAAACATATCAAAATAAGTGAGATCGCCACCTGAAATGAGAGATATCATCATCATCGCGTAAAAGCTCCAACACACGTACCAAACACGCCATCAGAATTATACTTACACCATATTCGCACAGCTACATACGCGATTCTGAAAACCTGAAAAAATTCAATTTTTTCTCACGTCAGAGGAAATCTCATATGTCTTTTAAATCTACGACAACTTACCACAGTTAAATACGTCATAAAAAGACACCCAAAACTCAGCGAATGGCCGCAAAACGATCGCACTGAAAGTACATCCGAAAACATTGTCGATTTCGCGTCGTAAAATTTTCAAAAAATCAAAATCACCGCAATTACGAAATTACGTTTCGAATTACGACAAAAAATCGCGCATATTTGATAAAAATCGCACAAACACGCATGAAGCGAACGCCAAACTGAAATGATTTCCAACGGAAATATGACTAACTCAGGGCCTAGTTTTTCTAAGAGATAAACGAACACACTGTAATGTATTTTTTTCAAAATAAAAACAACAAAAAGTACAAATAGTGTCAACAGAAATAAGGTTCAAATTCCATTATGATTATAGAAAGAATAACAAAGGGAGAGAGACAGGCAGATAGTTCGTGATTAGGACAATCGATGACAATGGAAAATATCGAAGTACATATAAAGGCACGAAATCGTCGCTCAATTCACAAATACATATTGGTCTCGTATCCAATCACACTCAATGTAAAAAGTACCTCGGAGAGTGGGGGGGGGTGGTACTTGTTTTAGGAATCCGAAGCGATAACAGAATAGGACGTTCAACATGTAAAATAATTATATTCGTTTTTCCAGAAAATACATATTACCAAAGACGTTATCAAAACATGTTTAAAAAAAAATTATAAGCATAAATCTCAAAAATATTTCACTTTTAACCACGAATACTTATGCCACGTGTGATGACACGTGACGCATAACATATTGTACCACGTTTTATGGCAGCTATCAGAACAGTACACGTGTCAAATGGCTCCATACTATCTGGCGTTTTGTGACATTTAGAACTTTACACGTGTCATGTGATTCAACAAAACTTCTTACTTTTATAGAAACATAGAACAGTGTACGTGTCATATGGCTCCAAACAACACCCCATGTTTTATGGCAGCTATCAGAACAGTACACGTGTCAGATGGCACCACATCATCTGGCGTTTTGTGACATTCAGAACTTTACACGTGTCATGTGATTCAACAAAACTTCTTACTTTTATAGAAACATAGAACAGTGCACGTGTCATATGGCTTCAAACAACACCCCATGTTTTATGGCAGCTAGAACAATACACGTGTCATACGAACCAATGGACCATCTCATGTGTTACAATATACAGAATAACATGCTTGTCATGGAAAATATTTTTTAAACCCGATAAAACGATTTCTCCCATAAAATGAATATTTTACAAAATACAAAGAAAATATTTATTCAATACACCAACATGACTCAAAATGGGTCTACGAAGCATAAATCACAACAAACATTTCCAAGCGATGTGCAACCCTCTTACAAGCGAATTTCTTCGTAATCAGTTTACGCATAAATTAAACGTCTGCAAACACCGCTTCGTAGATTTTCCTGCAATCTGTTGCGATAATGATACACGACGCAGAGAAAATACCCGGTTAAAACTGCACCAAGGAAACACGCGAATATCAATAAAACACCAACCAGAAGCAAAAATCTTCACTTACTCGTTAAACTCGCTAAAATCAACTTAATCACGTCATGACAAAGAGTATCGTCTTTTCCACAGCATTTGAATTCCGGTATCAACACCGATTCGCCGGTGATAATCGCTTCAATAAGTACACCAACGTGTAACATGAAACTTACCGATTGCAGGACCAAATGTGGTAAAAACAATGGCGGTTCGTTCTGGAAAAATTATTCGAAATCTTACGCGACAATGCTAGTTTTGTTTCTCTTACACACAAAATCAACCGACAGAAAAAAATCGTACATCTGAAATTCCGTAGAACGCCATCATTACAGCGCTGAGTTCCAAATGAGTCCATAATAATATCGGAATATCGAAATGTTTCCCTAGAAGAAACCAAGCGACAAGTAAAAATCTATGAAATGCAAATTTTCAAAAATTACCATCAGCGAATTGCCTACTTACCGTGAAAAGTCAGACAAATACGCGCGATATAACACACCTAGAAAATATTTTTAAAATAAACGAAAAAATTCCACAAAAATTGAATAATTTAATGCAAATCTAACCGCAAAAAAGCCTAATCCTATAATAACGCAAGTTTTTAACGACCAACACCCGCAAGAATCTCCAACTGCGCACATTTTCCTCAAGTATTCCTCACTATCGTATAACTCGTCACAACGCTTCAAATTTCCAACAAATTGTGAAAAAACCGTTCGTTGGAACACGATTGATGTAAATCATTTGTCGTCACTAATTCGACTGATAATTAATATGACGAACTCGTGATTAATTTCATATCTATGAAAAACTCGCATACACCGATACGACAAACGTGTTCGTTAAGTAAATAAAAACAGGGTTCATTATCAATGGTAAAGCATGTAGAAATTGATAAATTAAAAGCCTGTATTTAAATCAAAAGCATCGAGGCGTTGGTAAGCAATTAGCAAAGTACCCTACGTCCGAAAGATATGCAACTCATTCAACGGCAATGCAACAAAAGTTGCATTGCTTGAAAAAAACCACCCAGTTACTTTAGCACATCTTGTATAGATGCAAAAAAATGAAAAAAATAAAAACCAACCAAAAAAAAACAATTTTAAAATTAAAATTAAACAACACGTATATAACATAAAAACTAAAAAATACTCCAATGCTTCCTCAGTGAAAAGTCTTCCATACATCGAATCACCCAAACTTCATCCAGACGACTCAGAACTCGGTGGATTATTTTCACTCAATTCCATAATGTAGCTAAAAATCACCAAAATAAAATATGCGACCAAAACTGAAAAAAATTAACAAATATCAAAACTTCTTTCGAACAAGCATTTTTCTATCAATCTTGGAAACCCCCAAGCAGTGTTACCATCCTCGTATTCATTGTTTTCCTCAAATCGACACCAGAAAAATACCTTTTGGAACGTACCATGTCCGAGGAGATCTTTCAAAACATTGAGATCATGAGGTTCGCGACGCACTCCTGGACGCATCGACGACCTATGTTCGTCCGTATGTTTTCCCAGGACGGATTCAATGATTGTTGAACCCGTGTGAAATTCTTTGATATCGTCGAGTAAATCGTAAAGATTTGTTATTATAAGGAAGCACAATATCGGCACCAAAAACAGCACATTTTTCTATCAAATTTTGTAACCGTTTAAATATCATCTTCATTCATTTCGAAAATAAATTAATTAATACCTTATAAATACCGTAAAATGCGAGAAACACTGCGAACATGGAAATTATCACCCTCGGGACAAATATCAACGTGCAATTTGGTAAAAATTCTGTCAAACGAAGAAATTTCAAAAATTATAAGCTTAATGACCTCTAACAAAAATTTATATTAAAAAACATAAGCTAATAGTAGATAGTACTCACCGGTAAAATACAAAATCTCATTCAAAAGAGTGAGAACGCTAAGCACCTGGAGGAAAATAATCAAAAAAAATTCACATCAACTTTAAAATTGGTGGCGTTTTTATTTCTACGATATATTACTTCCAAATTTTAACCTTTCAACTTGAAAGCGTAACAAACGACTTACTAAATCACCGATTAAAATAATAATTACGCCAGTTTCCAACGAAAACGCCCAACAACAAGATTTCACAATTAACATGTCAACAAACCGTTTCAATATTGAAATGAATAAATTATAAGAAACACATTTTTCTCAATTAAATATATATATTTCTTTTTTTTTTCAACGGGAAATAAAGTCATTTTAAAATATTTCATTTCTTATCAAAAAAATAAATAAATAAATAAAAAAGTTGAAAAATCTTATCATGCGTAACAGAAAATATCGAGATCACATTTCGAAGCCGATGATTTCTTCGATTTAAAACCATCCAAAAATCTTCCAAAGGCTTTTTTAGAATCAAAACAATATGAAAGCTCCTAAGAGAGATGGAGCCTTTTACAATATGCATATGGTAAGCGCTATCAGTTTCCAAAAAAATATTGAGTGACACGTGTTGTAATAAAAATGGCACGTCATCTCCCAAAATCAACATTTTTCATAACAAATATAACACGTGTTCGATAACCATAATGTGGTATACAAAAATTACACGTGTCATACTGTAGGTGATACGTTTCATACTGAGAATAACACGTGTTAAACTTGACACGTGTCATAATGAAATTAACTCGTCTTCTTCTAAATTGACACGCGTGTTCAATAATCACACTGATGGTGACCCCGAAAATTCAATGGAAGAGGAATTTTACAAGTAAATATAGGCGATTTTTGGGATTGAGGGAGTGGAAAGGGACGGGAAGGGGGTTCAATGCACCATAAGCCTTTGCAAACTCATAAAACGAACTCGAGATGAATTTCATATTCGTACGCGAGAAAAATACGCAATACAAAAAACCATATTGCCATATTTATAATACAAAACCCAACAAAACAATACTTATCATTACGTCATACAAAAAAGCCACAAAATCATTCTTCTTCCGCGTCGTATTCGTCTTCGAATTCGTCATCTTGTTTATGGTCAGGCTTGTGCCCAGATTTGTGGCCATGTTCGTGACCATGTCCATGTTCACGACCATGCCCGTGCCCGTGCCCGTGCCCATGCCCATGACCGTGGCCATGTCCGTGGCGGAGATGAGGATGTTTATGCCTATTCTCTTTCATTGTACGGTACTGACTAAATATAACTAAAAAGAAGTACCAATTCAACACTGGAACAAAAAGGTCACATAACCACGAGTACAGTCACAGCATAACCTCCCCTCCCCCTCAATTACCATTCATCAAGAAAGCCAACGGCACCACGTAGAATAACTGCACCGTTTCCAGATCTGGTATAGGAGTGGTTGATGTACTGTTAGAGTGATGAGGATGATGTAGGGTATCATTATGTGGCGGATCATCTTCTTCCCTTTTACTCCTTTCCGGCGGAGCCGTTGTACCATGGTCTGGTCCATGCTTCGTATCGTGATGCTCCGGAGGAGCGGGCTTGAAGAAATGCCACACCGGAGTATGCCGCGTTACGATCATGACGAGAAAATCCACGAAATCTATACCGTACGTGATCACCTTCACCCATAAGTAAGGTATCATGTATGTAGGATTTTCCTACAACAGAAAATTCGTCTCGTGAATGGATAAGAAGTCGTAACCCAATAGGTACAATAACCAATTACCGTATTTACGCCATCCAACGCCAACACCGCTGCCCCAATCAACACGATATGCTTCAACATCAACAACAATATAAACCAAGGTTGAAATTCTGTAAAGAATTAAATTAGTAAATGAAAACGAACCAAATAACGTCTTGAGAATTTTCACCTTTTTGTATTTACCTGAGAAATTCCACAACCCTGCGACGATGTAAATCGATGCGAGAAACTGCAAGCGATAAAAAACATCTTGATATATCAACAAATCAACCTAATCTTCATTACTTACCATGTCAAAACACATATAAACAATTGTACCAGTCCTTAACGAGCATCCGTAACAACAAGAATTCACTCTGAGCATTTAAAACGAAAACAACACCTTTGCAACGTCGATATAATTTCAAATTCCGCGTCCAAAATCACACGTCGATGAAGCCGCAAAATTCGCTCAAATGAGAGACGATCTTTCGCGAATTCTCACTTCGATGTAGATACCCACAAAAAAGTATAAAAATGGCATATCACCGTTCGTCGGATCTACAAACACGCGTGACTGGTCACATAGGAAAATCTAATATCGCTAGATCCATCTTCGATTACATTCTCAAAATCTAATATTCGCATTGAAAACATCCTTTTTTAATTCGCAAATTAATCGAGAAACCAGATTACATTAAACACCGAAATAACATACCTGATAAACAGAATCTCGAAACATTGATAATGATGTCCCGATAAATGAATATTTAGAAGCCAATAATTGTTGAAAATCGAAACAAGTAAATAGGAAAACCCAAGTATACCCAACATATCAATTGAAAAAGAGTGGTAAACAACACAGCACATCAAAATTTTAAAATAATATCAAACCTAAATGACACGTGTGACGTGTGTCAACACGTGCCATAAAACGTTATCAACAAAAATCAACAAACACGGTTGATCACTGTGACACGTGGTATACAAAAATAACACTTGTCATACTGTGCGAGACACGTTTCAAAACCCAGAGTAACACGTGTTCAACTTGACACGTGTCATAATATAAAAAACCACCGCTTACTACAATTAACACACGTGTTTTGATAACCATGTATCCAAGACACGTGGTATTTAAAAATAACACGTGTCATGTTGTAGGCGACACGTTTCAAAACTGAGAACAACACGTGTTCAACTAACAGCACCAAGAGCCACACAGCAGGAAGTATGTTTCTAACTATAACGATCCAGGTTCGACCTTCAGAATAAACCAAAATTCTTTTAGATAGCAAAAACAAATTTTTTCAATTTTAATGCGGCAATACAAAATAACACTTCTTCGCAAACAATAATTGAACACGCTCAACCAATATCTTCGCCAGCATTCGGTATCAACTCAGATGCGTCATGAATGTAAGTTTCAGATCCACGTTGGGCATTCGTATCGGAACTATGATGGTACGAATCTCGTATTTCCAAGTAATAATTATACGATACAAAGAGAAGGTACCAATATAGCGCTAAACAAAGATAAAACAATGTAAATAAAATTAATTTTGAAAAAGTAACAGACACCAAGTATTAAAATTGAAGTAAAGTTAATAAGAGATTGCACGTGTCAATGTGTGTCAAACCAAAAAAAAATACTATATGTTTCAGAAGGAAAGTTGCAAATTTGAAGTAACACGTTAGAACATTAACAACACGTGTCATACTATCGATGGCACGTGTCATACTATAGATGTCACGTGTCATACTGTAGATGCCACGTGTCATACTATAGATGACACGTGTTGTATTTTACACGACACGTTACAAAAAAGAAACCACGTGTAATAAACCAACCGAAATACATAACACGTGTTCAACCTAAGGCAACATACACCCAATCAACGGTGACACGTGTCTCCATCAATTCCAACTTCAAATAAACCCGAATATATCAACACATATCAAAACAGAAACCGTAAAAACACTCACGAATGCCGATATGAACCAATATCTCAGGATAATGTCTCGGTCCGAATATCATATTCGCGTAATTCTTAAAATTCAACACTATCGTCTCAGTTTTAATCAATTTATATCCGATAGTAAAAGTCAAGAATCTCAACGTATCCACAATAAGGAAAAGTAGATCGATGCTCAATGCAGGCATCAAATACAACGCGTTTCGCTGCAACACGCGATAAAAATAATCATCGTATATTATCGATACCTCTTACATCGAAGCCCCGTTGAATTTCCCATTTCACTTAGCAATACCTTTTCCACGGCATACATTCCGAAAATATTGCAACAAAGGACCATCGCGTGATTGCACAACATCAACACCGAATTCAGCGGAGGAAACGCTGCCACAAAAAATACACCATTTAAGAATCACTCGAGTTACCTTCATTAATATATTCGATCAGAGGACACACCGAAAACCAGCATCGAAAATATCACGTCTACCGCATTCGTGAAAGCGTTTATCTACGCAAATAAATAAATGAAAAATAATACCACCGGTTAATTTCCGGAATTTCGCTACTTACTGCGACTATGGTCAAAAAGATGGATACGGCGGTTTGTAATGAGAATATAAAACAACAACTATACACTTTAGGTAATCGGTGCATTTCAGCGAAGTAGAAATAACACCGTGAAAACAAAACACAGAAATAGATTCGAGACCGCTTATGGAATTGCGATCGTCATCCTTGCCACAGAATAAAACACCACCGGACACTTCGCAGGTACAAGAACATAATTGGGTAAAATAAAAAATCTCGAAATTCTCAACAAAATATTGATAATTCATCAAAATTCATCCATTTCGAAATCAACTGATACGAAGTTCACAGCCAATAATATGTAATTGAATAGAATAACCACGAGTTATAAAATGCATATCGTCTTTAGACTAATCCAATTTTATATTCTTCTACAGCATCGATTTATTTACAGCGAAATCCAAATCATCAAATCGAATTTCGATCGATTTCGTATCCGCGCATGAAGCCTCAAACAGACCATCTTCCTTCATCAGACGATCCTCAGTGGTACACCAGCTGGAGAAAGCTCATCCTTTGGAATGGAATTTTTCAGCTCTCGATGGTAGCTATATACCACCGCGTAGAAATACGAAAATAAACCTGCCAAATTACACAATAAGGTAATCTATTCCACTAATGAGCATCGCATGTAGCAGGCTCACTCACCGAAAAGAAAAACCAACGTAAAAATCAAAGGCAAACGGAACCTTTTATCTAAATTTATCAAATGCAATATTTTATGCGGCATTTTGATCAAAAACACAATGGTGATTAAAATCAAGACAAGACAAGCGGCATGTATTCTTAAATAGTTCACCAGTTTTTTCGGTTTTTCCTAATAATATTCAAAGAAAAAGAATTAATTGTACTCTATCCCGGTCTCCCTCCCCCTCCCCATTTTTATGAATCAGGCTTGCCCATGACCACAGAGATACGTCGTCGATACCTTATAAATACCGTAGAGTGCCACTGCCGATGCGTACACTGAGAACGCGAAAGCTTCGATCAAATCATCATCAACGTTTGCAAAATCATCCGAATCATCCTCGTCGGACGAGTCAGTTTTGGGGTGAACGACTGAAAAAGAAATGCCAATTAAAACGACGTTTTGATTTAAACACGATCACAGCAAAAGCTAATAAAATACTCACCGGAATTAATAACTCCAAAAAGTAAAACAACCAGAAATGGCTGCAACACAACGTCAAAAAAATGAACTATAGCCTACATTTTCAAAAGTAAAAAAAAATCGAAAACTCACAAAAACTGTCAAAATAACCACCACACTACCACATCTTAGAGAACATCCGCAGCAAAAAGTCTTCAATTTATGCATTTTCCAAACAAAACGATAAACTAATATCGTCAAAATTATGGTGAATATTGACCAAAATAGATTAATGCAGAATGTTAACTCTTTCGCATTCGTATATTTATGCTTCATTAATTTCAACACTTTTATCGTTTTCGAAGAATTTTTACAAATTACAACGTTTCTCGATAACTGCCTCAGATAAGAATATCAAATATTCATCAAATGAAAGAAAATTTGCCCGAATATCATAAATAATAATACTAATTCGAGAAAAAAAACATCGCAAACGACAAGAATCATCATTAAAACTTTTCTAATAATTTTTTTATCTGAAGGGAAAAGAGACAGAAAAGTTAAAACCTCCAAGAGGTACTTCTTGGATACCTACGACATAGACATGTTTAAGTACCACCTCCTTCGTCAATTTGGTAGGCTGCAACGAAGAGAAAATTTTTCCAAGATCAAATAATAACAAAAAATACGAACGCAATGACAATTATAATCTGTAAGAAACTGTACAAAAAAAGGATTTTACATGACTAAAGCAATGCTAATAGTAGACTCAAATGTAGAGCTGTTAAAAGCAATTTTATAGTTGATTCTTGTTCTATACACTAAAACAAAGAGTTTAAGCGACGGTACCCATTTTTCAGCCCCACCATTTTTCGAGGATCCACCCCCGCGAACACCCCATCTATTGATATTAGAAAAAAAAAGGTTTAGTTAAAATTGTTCCTTGATGCCTTCTCTACACTTTTGGTTATTATTACAATTCAATTTGGAGCAATCCCCTCTTCTCAAATTTGAGGAAACTTTTTTCGAAAAAAAAGGAAATCTGATTTCCTCACATTTTTACGAAAAATATCAAAGATACATTAAAATTTGTAATCACTAAAGATTTACAATCAATTTTTTTTAAATTAAGCTGAAGTGCGAAAAAATTTCTCGCCCCATTCATCTAATAGGTCCCACCCACCCCACCAGCACTCCCCCACCCTATATTATATTTAAAATGTTTTTACAAACAAATTCTTTAAACAAAGTTGTTTCTTTACACATTAACCACAACATCTTCCTTCGAAGCATCTCTTGACCCTCAAACTCCACTTAAATTCATTGACAAATTATGAAATTAATTTAGTCTAGGCGAATTAGGGTTTTTTGGGGGCAAAATGTCTGGAAAGCGTCTTCTTGCTTTCAAGTGTTGGTTGGAGTCCCCTTTACATAAAAAACATAAGTCAACCACTCCAACCCCTATGCGTTGTCCCTTAGGGGCTCGAACGTGTCCACAATTTCAATTTTTTTGACCATCACTCGAAAACTACAGCACGTAGAAAAAAATAGTTCAAACAAGAAATGATCTACATAAACTTCCCTACAAAATAATTCCAAAATCGACCTTCGAGGCGGATTTTTGGTGCAATGGCAAAAATCCATAGATACAAACACTTCATGCGGTATAAAAAATCGAAAGTGTGTGTAGAAAAATATTGAAAAATCTCGAACATACGCCTGTCAAGGGAATACCTGGCCACCGCGAACCAGTGGAAGATGTACGTTTACGCGTCCTCAAAAAAACGCAAGTTCATTCCGAGGAAAGCGGTAGACCGCCGGCCGAGCGCCAGCGGCAGTTTATAGGTGATACGAGGTACTGATGCGGGAATGCAGACTAGCCGCTGGTATCTAGTGGAAAGTATCGATGGACGGCCGTACGCTTGTAGTACGTTTTAAACGATTTTTCGATCGGAAAGAATCAGGTTTTGTATCAGAAAATTTTTGTTTTGTATTAAGACGAAAGTTATTCTCAGAAAAATATAATATTCTAGCGGATGAATGAAAAAAAGTGAAATTGGGGATGATGGTGGGAAGAGAGTAGGGGTAAGAAAAATACCGTTAGGAAAATAAAATTAATGAAGAAAGTATTTTCGAAATATGTTCATGGAAAATTCCATCCTTCCACTTCGCCTCTTCTCGAGAAAAAAATTCCATAGGCGCTGTTTTACGTACTATCTCAAGTTGTCAGGATATCACGAAAGATCTTATTTCGAAACGCTAGGCCCTCTCCCTTAAAAAAAGTTCCATGGTTTATGAACCCCCTGAACTCTTCTAGTAATATCGATATATTGGGTCAATTTTCTTTTTTTTCCGCCTTTTTTTTAATTTCGCCAACGAAAGCAATAAACAAATCGAAAAAATTAAAAGTACTCTGTTAACAAGAGCATAAAAAAGTTACGGAATTCATTTTATTCAAATAAGTATACAAAAATTTCAATATAAAAAATTACGACAGAGCGTTGGTTCATCAATCGAATTGAATTTTTAAAACTTCATCAACACCCCGTGGGGGCAACACCCACGAAGGGTTCGCTAAGATTAATAATATTACAACCACCATATAGTTTACAAAGCTTTAAATTAACTAATATACCACACTTAAGACTAACGTGCTTCTTTTACTTCTATATTAATTGGTTTTTACATAGATTTAAAAGAGTTTTTAATTAGATTGACGTATGGAAAAGTTGTAAGAATCCGTACGTTAAGGTAGGTTTCTGTGGTTTACAGCTCCCAGTACCGAGGTCAAGTACCGAGGTCAATATTTTCAACTTCCTCAGCAGCTGCTCTTGCTTTTACTTCCTCGTAAAAGCTTGCAATTACCCAGAGGAAAAAAATATTAACACCTGTAACGGAAAATTTACCAAAATTAACATCCTCCCATCACATGTATCCCCAAAAATTACCCCTTTTCCGCTAACAACAAAATTTACATCTTACTACAAATGCGAAACACTGCTGCGCTTCGGAAAGCGAATTGAATTTATACTGGTCGCTTATTTCCGAAATGGAAGACGGAACACAAAGTATCCATATACCGAGTCCGATGTTAATTAGGATATATGCAATATAAAGTATCATATATTGTTTTATCCTACGGGAATTTTCCTAGTGAAAATAAAAAATACGTATTACTCCTTCTACGGCAGAAAATTCATAAAGGCCTATGGCTCGTCGCATCGATGCTCACGTATAAAATGCCGAGTAGTCCTAGTACAGGTAGTACAAATAGAAAATGTTTAATAATTCTCTGTTTTAGGCCTATTTCAAAACCTTGTTCTCCATTGCCTGCAATCATGAATGATGCATTTGAATTAAAAATGAAAATTAACGGAAGCTCCGTATTGAAAAACCTTCTGTAATTAATTTTTTTTTTTAATTTTCAAGTAATTCTTGATCTTATATGTGACATTACTGGTGAAATGTTAAACTATACATACCGGACTCCGCAAAGTGAACAAAAATACCGAGTAGCAGCATCTGAAGTACGAGCAGAAAATAATATAAAATGTTTATTACAAAAATCACAAATTCACATTAAATTCATACATTTGCGACGAAAGTTACAAAAATTACAAAAATACAAAAATAAAAAAAAATAAGAAATAAAAAACGTTTGAAATGTGATTACTGACACGTGTTTCGCCTTATTGGGGCATCCTCAGAGTGAAAGTAATTTAGGAAGCTATCATCTTGTTGATTTTCATTCAACATCACAAATTTTCCACCCTTCCTCATAATTTTCCACCCCTTCAAAACATCCCACTTCCTCCCTCTTTTATTGACGTGCAATACTTTTACCCCTTTGTCTACAAAAAATATATGACTAGAAGAGAAGTGGTACTCAAACGCGGAAATTGCCCTTCCACCCTTCTCCCATGCAACCACGTGTTCCCTCACTCTCATTTTAATCAACCTTCCCGCTTGACCACAGAATGCTGCATTACAGTCATCACAAATTAATAAATATACACCCGATGTATCAAAAATATCGACACGGTCCTTATTATCACAAAGGAAGTTGCGAAGTGAATTCAGACTCTTAAACGCGAATTTACAATATCAATTTTACTACTGCAATACGTTGCTAACTTCGTACTACTGTAAGAATGGTAACCCAAGGATTACCATACGCAATGTGCTTAAGGACCGGAACCTTAATTTCGTCATTCAAGACCTTTGCAACACAGGATCAAGGACGAAACACCACCGGTACTGAAATCACAGTCGTTCTTCAACTTCCTTGGCTGCCTTCTCCGCAGCCTCTTTTGTTTTCAGTTTTTTGTAAAAACTAGCAATTACGTTGAGGAAATATATATAAACGCCTGTAACGAAAAATATACCGAAATTAACACCCTCCTGTCATATACACCCTCCAAAAATACCATTCTTCGATTACAAAGTTCACATATCTTACCGGCGATTACAAACACTACAAATGCGAGACACAGTTGCGCTTCGAGAACCGAATTGAAATCGTGACTTACTCTGGAAACGGAAGACGGATCAAGAAGTATCCATATACCGATTCCGATGCAAATTACAATATATGCGATATGAACCACCATATATCGCCACAACCAGTCGGGTTTTTCCTGGTGAAATAAAAAATACCCATTACTCGATCTACGCCAGAGAATCCTTACAGACCTACGGCTCGTTGATGCTTACGAAGAAAACACCGATAAATCCGGAGCAAATGAGCATCAAAAAAATCACCACTCTGCCAATACTCGGTGCCTCGCCGTCTGGAATCATAAACGATATATTCGAATCAAAAATCAAAATTTACTCAGACTTCCTGAGTAGAATTTATCCATTTCAAGCATAAATTAGCTCTTTCGTTTTCAATTTTGACAAACACTTTATTTTTCAAAGTTTTCAAATAATTCTTGACATTTATATACACGAATAAAGCGACACTACCGGCAAAATATTAAACTATACGTACTGATTCCCGTGACGTAGGCAAAAATACCGAATTGCGCTACCTAAAGTCGAAAATAAAACGCAAATTTAGTGATATCGTTTTAAAATTCTATTCAACTATTTAATAAACCATGTACTCACCAATGTAATGCACAATATAATCACGTTAGCAGGTTTTAAAGGAATACCGCAACAAGATTTCAGTAAGCACATCGCGCTTTCCTATAATTTCCTTGGTTCGCGAAATAAAACTTGAAGAATTTATCAAAAAATAAAATGAAATCTGAAATTTTTCAACACTTAAATCGTAAACAAACTCCTTAGAAATAATTCCACCTATCGCGTCTTAATTCCTGCGTTGTTAACATTAAACCACAAAAACACTTGCACTCAACGAAGCCCACCACCAAAGTCCACAATTCACATTTCGTAGAACAATGAAACCGGATGATGTGGGAGAATGGGTAACACTGAGCGCCTCTACAGTATACATTGCATACAATGAAATACAAGAAAGGATGATGGCAAGGGGAGGGTTGTAGCCAAAAGACAGCGCTATTTATATCCAAGTTCTTCTCTAACGCTCAATTTTTACCGCAAACTTAGAATTTAGCAAAAGGGTTTGCAAGATTCTTCCCTTGAATTAATTGTAAAGGAATGCCACAGCAGGACCTCAATTTGCACATTATTTTTCCGCGAATTCGAAACAAACTTCCATGGAACTTCCACACGGATTCAAAATAAACAGTAAAGAACACCTCGGCGTCGCTCAACGGGCCAATGTGAAAATATTGGCGTTTAATCGACTGAGAAATGAATATCAACATCTTTGAAATGGCTTCTTGGTTTTTCCTAAGTAATGAACTGATAAAACTTTTAATCGGTTGTTGAAGGAAGAAAATTAAAATAAATACCGTTGAGAAACTGAAATTGTTTTTGTTGGTTATTTAATAAATGAATATAAGATAAATTCGGTTGAAGAACCGTTAAAAAAATCTTAGTCAGGATCAGGTATTTTATATACAACTGATACCTTCTTATTGAGACGCTACAACGTACATCACTACGCTAATTAAAAATATTAAAAAGTCAAAAAGAAAGTAACAAATGAAAAAGTCAAATACGATACGCCTATTAATCCTATAAAAATAATCCCAATATCGAAATCCACCAATCACGCGTCCCAGCTCAGTACAAGGTCACCTTGACACCGCCTACATCCGCGCACACGTCACAAAAGGAGGCGCTTCCTTGGCTGCGCCACCCTCATCTGCCCACAGCGGCGGTAATGGGCGTGTATCGAGACACCATCGCTGAATCCAAATTTCGGGATGCTGTTCGGCGCAATATTTACGGATAACGTTAAGACTAGAGGTTTAAGTAATTTTAGAATTTTAGAATTTCTCGAGCACGTGATCGTTCACAGCTCCCTCGTCGAAACGGAGGGATAATGGCGTATACGACGCGGGAACCTCTCCTCAGCTTCTATTTCGTCGATGAGCTTCATCTTGTCTTCTTTTTTCTGTCTTACTTCTTTATAATAGCTATAAATTATCACGAAGAAATAGAAGTATAATCCTGTAACAAAGTGATAGTTTTCGCGTTATTCCAAAGGCCAAAACGGCTGATTCCAGCTTCCAGCGTGGAAAACCTTCATCCTACCAGCGACGATGAATAGCGCCAACGCCGATACTTGAATTTCCAAATCCGAATTAAAGTCCTGTCGCGTTATCGAGACCGTCGATGGATCGCAAAGTATCCAAATGCCGGCTACCAAGCAATTTACGATATAAATAAGGTGCACTGCCATATAACACTTCAACCATCCGGGTTTTCCCTGGCAACAAGAAAAAAATCAGTACAGCAATACATAGAAGGCCCTACACCCTAAGCGAATCTTACTGTGAGAATTCCGATCCATCCTACGACAATGTAAACCAATAATAACACCGTTTTCACCGCAACTCTGCCACTTCGACTGAGCCCTTCGACATCTGAAACCAGCGAACCACAAATAGGCGTAAATACATAACTTCACGGTACAATTCCATCTAGGAGTAACCCCTTCCAGGGCATATTTCCTTTTTCAGAACCCCAAGACCTTCATTTCATCTACCCCTCTACTCCTGCTCTTCTGTTTATAGCGAAACTACAGGCGAAAAAGGCTACTTACTCGTTTCGGCGTTGATTGTAAAGAAAAAAACACCAAGCTGCAATGCCTGAAAGTAAAACAGAATTACTCGACCTAAATATCACTTTCTATTTCAACGAGACAATTCTTCCACTTACCAATGCGATAATTAATATCAAAACATTACCGACCACCAGAGGAATTCCGCAGCACGACTTCACAATATACATTTTCACGACGACTCCTTGTCCGTCAAATAATTACAACATGAAATTTACGCGTACAAACGTCCAAACCTTATAACCACGAAATTCACCAACCGAAATTAACTCCGTTATCTAATTAGATAATTCGATTAAAACGTCGAATTCGAGCATCAGAATTTGTAAACAATAAACAAACTTATATTGTAATTTCGCGTACCACGGACGCGCCGCTGACGCGCAACACTCTGCGGAACCACCTATGAAACCGGGTTCGACCTAAAGACTGGTAGCTTGCAGCTGTTGCCTCGGCAGCGCACCACAGCTGGGAAGAAGTTTACGCGGGGTCAACGAAGAGAAAGAGGGATCCGTATCTCATTTCATTTGAATAATTATTCCGCTGGTGCGTACAAATTACATCCATCGCTTGAAATAATTTCAATTCCGTTATCACTCGGTAAATCTAATCTTGACGATAAAAGGAGAACGGATCTGAGACGCGGAATTAAAAATAGATCAATACTTGGCATACGGAGTTACAAAATCGCCAAAGAAACTAATCGAAAAAAATCGAAATTACTTCATTAAAGAATATCAATCATTTTGAATAATTTTGAAAAAATCTTGCGTGATTTTACAACATTCCAAAGCATTCCAACTTCTTCCCTATTCCTGGCTACTATGCAGCCTCCAGCAATACTTCCATTATACCCGACTCATTGTCGTTGAATTTCTCTAGATGACTAAAAAAGCACGAAATTCCATATACGACATAAAGTAAACAGCCAATACATGAAGTTGGTAAAAGAAAAAGGTGCAGACATAGATGAGAAATTGTTGAGAAAATGATATTTTCCTCCTTCAAAAAAAAGCTCCTTCCAAAAACTAACTAGAAACCTCCAAAACACGAATACTAAAGCATTTCAGAATGGATAACACAAAAAACAATTCCAACTAGAATTTCCTTCTAGAGAACAAGTCACCAGAAGAGCGCGTACAACCACCGATATTTCCCACTACGTACTAGCGGCTTCAACGCGTTAACGCGTCGCGCATTTGCCGTAAATGAAATCAAAAAATAATTTTTTATTTCAAAATTCTAAAATGTTATATAGCACTCCGATTTTTCTCGTGGTTTGCCAACATTGCATCAGCTTTGATCCTTTTTTCATTTAGTCAAATTGTTATCTTTGGATTCGGTATGTGATTTTGATAATTTAGATACCCACAATCATTTTTATCTTTTTTTAATATGTTACTTTAGAAGCTATACAAGTAGTCCAGTCGCTTTTAGTGTTGTGTATTCGTTCATATTTTCCATACGCAATTGTTTGGTGTCACATCGGATGCTCACGTTCAGGTAAGTTTTTTCATTTTTGTTTCCTGCTTTATAAGTGATTCCAAGAAGCAATCATTAATGTAACAGTAAAGTTCTGCCGCCAAATACGAAAAATATTTAAATTACAAATATTTTTCAATTTTCAATCTCAGTCTCTTCTTTTTTCTCTCTTCTCTGATTTCTTTTGTAATTCACTCACTTGCTATTTTTTTATGAATTCAGGAAAATTATAATTCACAATGTTTCAACTGATGCAACATCCTTCATCAGGTGAATATCATGTGAAATTTTCCGTTCTCAAAATTAAAACCATGACCTTTCTTCTTTTTTTACATATCACATTCATGTTGATTAATATGGGATATTAATTTTTTGGGGTTTTATCTTCCAAGTTTAGAAAAAAAAGATCTATACACCGTATTTTGATTTTTATAGGAAAAACAAAAATCTACATTCTATGAACTGTATTTTCGATTTTTTTTTTAAAAAGAACCAATCAGTATATCCTACAGATTTGAACTTTTTTACTTCAACATCTTTACATAATTTTCCCTCATTTTCACTGAAAAAATTTTTCATTTCACTTTTTACCATATTCAAAGGGGTAATCATTTTTTAAACCTACGCTGTAGATATCTTTAATTTTTTCTTCATGAAACATGGAATCAGACAAAGAACACGATTAACTAAATTTTCTATCACATTTAACTTCTGACGACTAGGTTGAAAAAAGTGATAATTGAGAATCCTACTGGAAGATGTGGGTTTTTTTATGTTCAGTCACTATTTTACACTAATTTACAATAATTTCTAAACATAAAAAGGGTATACACTCAAGTCCCATAGATAATTATCCATCTATGGGAACCTCCACGGTAAATTCTACTGTCACGGATTTCCGACCAAACATCGTTAAAAATAAATTTTGATAGATTATAAATAGGGGAATCTATAGCGGATACAAAAGGTCTAAGAGGGTTACCAGGTTTGTCTTGACCAATACATAAATTTTAGGAATTACCGAATTATAGTATCTCGTCAATTTTGTACGGTGTAATGGTGTAACTGCGTTGATATCCGTTAGTTTTTTAATATAGTCAATAGCCTCACGAAGAGATTTTAGGGGTCAGTATCAATTTTTTCCTATGTACGTAGATACGTGTGTCAACAATGATGACAGAAAAAAGCATTAACATAAACAAATAATATAAATATTAACGTATAAATAATTATGACTATAAGGTAAATGAAAAAGCCATTATTGTACATAAGGAACAAAAAAATTAAATAAATAGAGATGAAAATAGGAACATTATTATATCTGACAGCATAAACCTGAACTTTTTAGAAATTCTAAAAGTTTATGCTCCACAGGTTCAAATTATTTCAACAATGCATTTACGAAGTTCCGTTACATCAGTTTTATTCTTATTGTCATGCTGCGTTGGTGAAAGAAAAAAAGATTTTTCATCAATAGTCGATAAAAAATATTACGTGGACAAATCGTATCGTTGCTTTTGAAAGCTTTCGTGGAGGAAATCATAAACGGCGACGGATCTGTAGCCGTTTTGACTACACCAAGACGGTTTGGAAAAACCGTCAACTTGCAAATGATCCGAGACTTCTTCGAATATGACGACAAAAAAGTTCCTTTTAATTAATCGAAATATTTCGGAATGAAAATTGGTAAAATGGAAAAACATTTTTGTGAACAATATTATGGGAAATACCCCGTAATATATATTGACCTCTTTATGGGCGACAATAGAACTTGGACCATGGATAAATTAATTAAAAAATGGCTCTCCTCCTTGGAAGGAGCGGTTTCGGAATATTTATGGCTCTATGAGGAAAAATACCAGAACCTCTCTAAACCCATGTTTGAAGAATGAAAAATTAAGGAGTTGTTTGAGTTTTCTTTTGACAAAACTGCCACTGAATATGAAGATTATCCAGTGATCGAAGAATGTCTCATAAGGCTATCAGAAGTATTGATTGTTCATTATGGTGTGAGACCACTATTACTGATCGATGAAATTGACCACCCTGTAACTATAGCAATCGAACATAAACTAAATGTAAACGCGGTGTTAAATGCACTAAGTTTTATTTGGGGTAGTACTTTCAAAGGAGAGGGCTCTAATCCATTTAGTGGGACAATGGCTTGTGGGATTTTAAGTACGAGGGGAAAAAATTCGTCAAGTGATTTTATAGATGTTGAATATTATCCATTTTTGGAGAAACATGCATTTGTAAACTTCTATGGGATACTCGAAGAGGAAGTGAATAGTTTAGCGTCACGTTACAATATGAGCGAAATGGAGATACACAATATTAGGGAATATTCCGATGGGTATGTCGTAAAAAGCGGAGAATTCAAACTCTATACCCCTATGTTGATTTCGAATTACCTGCTAGAACGAAAAGAAAACTGGAAAGAGTTTGATTTTCAAGAAGTGTACTCTGATTCATTACCGGAACTCTCATTAGTAACCCTGCCTGGTATAGGAATGAGAAAAAATTGTTTCTCTGATTCTCATCTAGGGTTACATTTTTAAATTTATCTGATAACCGAAAATAATCTGAACTACTAAGGTCTCTTTTCAGAGTAAGATATCGATTCATCAGACAACGTCATCCGTTTAAACAAATTGTAAAATCGTTGATTTTTATCCAATACATTGTTCAACATCGTGGTAACTAATGAGAGTTCCTTGAATGTATCAGAGTACAGAATATTAAAATCAAACTTTGTCCAATTTTCATTTCGTGCTAGCAGGTAACTCGTAATCAACAAAGGGTTATAGAGTGTGAATTTTCCACTGTTTACAAGATACCCATCGCAATATTCCTTAATATAGGCTATATCGCAATATTCCTTAATATAGGCTATCTCCATATCGTTCATACTGTAATTTAAAGCTAAAATCTTCACTTCTTCTTCAAGTACCCCATAGAATTCTAGAAATGCAAGTTCCTCCAAAAATAGGTAATACTAACACCTATACCAGTTAGCCCTGTTGATCCTGCCGCACATAAAATTCCACAAGCTTCCTTAATATAGGCTATCTCCATATCGTTCATACTGTAATTTAAAGCTAAAATCTTCACTTCTTCTTCAAGTACCCCATAGAATTCTAGAAATGCAAGTTCCTCCAAAAATAGGTAATACTAACACCTATACCAGTTAGCCCTGTTGATCTTGCCGCACATAAAATTCCACAAGCTTCCTTAATATAGGCTATCTCCATATCGTTCATACTGTAATTTAAAGCTAAAATCTTCACTTCTTCTTCAAGTACCCCATAGAATTCTAGAAATGCAAGTTCCTCCAAAAATAGGTAATACTAACACCTATACCAGTTAGCCCTGTTGATCTTGCCGCACATAAAATTCCACAAGCTTCCTTAATATAGGCTATCTCCATATCGTTCATACTGTAATTTAAAGCTAAAATCTTCACTTCTTCTTCAAGTACCCCATAGAATTCTAGAAATGCAAGTTCCTCCAAAAATAGGTAATACTAACATCTATACCGGTTAGCCCTGTTGATCCTGCCACACATAAAATTCCACAAGCCATTGTCCCACTAAATTGATTAGAGTCATCTCCTTTGAAATTCCCACTCCAAAGCCAACTTAATGTGTTTAACATCGCAAAAGATGCGTTAAGAAACATAGTGAGCATGAACCACCAAAGGAAAATACTAAAAGAGAAGGAAGAAAAAGACGCCTACCGAAAATTAAAAGAAGATATAGAATTCTTATTCGAAGATAATGTAACTGCCTTCCATCTATCCAACGTAAAATTTAGCCTCGACAAATACTTGAAAAATCGTCATTACCGCGAAGATTCAATGATATACATTGAAAACCCAAAAGAGAGGCACATTCAAGTAGGTTTTTTTGTCGCTTTCTCAGCCACCGCAAGCCCAACGATACGTCAAGCAAATGTAGCAGAAGATGCTACAAAAATTAGCAATTACCAACATATCCTCTACATGATTCAAGTTTCCTTTCTCAGAATCACGATGGTAAAATAGATATAATTTTGGTTAATAAAGATAGAAATGTTATCTTAGTGGTTCAGCTAAAACAAACTGGAAATGTCACAGAATCACTAGAGCAATTACTCAGCTATTTACCCTACAACCGCCTTGAAAAAAGCAAACGTTATGGCGTGAAAAACGTGTATGTACGCTATCTGTTGATAAAAGTAAATACGAATATCAAAACATTTATCAAAACAATTTTCGAAACAACTACCCCGAACCCCTTCAGAAAAACAAGTTCCAAGAGGATGGCAGCTATATACTATCATCCTGGGAGAATATACAACACCGAAACCAAAAGTTGGCAAACGTACCAATCACCGGTTCTTTTCATACCGTATTAAAAGTAGGTAGGTATTCTAAACGCAATTTCCTTTTTTTTTTTCAAAAAGGATTTCTTTTGAAAAAATAAGTATCATAAATCTATGCTAAAACAACAATAAAAAAAACAAAGGAATTTCTGTTCTAGAATACGTACTTTTATGCTTTCCAACCCCCTGTTTCCTACACACACACACACTGAACTTGTCACTAACCAGCGACTATTTGTTTCTTTTTTTTTGCATAAAAAAAATTAGAAATTTTGCCGTTAGAGTAGGAACGGTCTCAATTCAAATAGACCATAAGGTGGTTTTTTTGCGTACCTACAGTATTGGAACTTTTCCAAAACCAGAGTTGGAAAATGCAAGTATTCTAAAACGAAATTTCCTTTTGTTTTTTTTATTCTTGTTTTAAGTACAGCGTTAATTCATAATATTAATTTTTTCAGAAGAAATCATCAGTTCACGAGTAGCAGCCAACCAGTGACGATTAGTTGTGGAGTAGGCCTACTGGGGAAACCACGTAAAAAAAAACGCGCCTTTGCAGTACCTCATACAGGTGGTGTGGAAAACTGCATCATTGAGGATGCTCTCGCGGAAAATCATAGCGATGCATTGGAGTTTCGAAGACGTCCAGAAATACGATTTACTCACGCAAAAACGCTAATTGCTATCGATCTCATTCGTTTATCCTGACATTGCAAACTTCTTGTTATCTTAATCGTGGTTCGGGCTCTTACTTGTTTTTTTCATAATAATAAATTTTCGTGTTCCAGCTAAAATTCTAAATTTTAATAATATTCGAATGGAAATCAAGTATCATTAAGATATCCCAGCAATCAGAATATCACCTGCCCCTCCTTCTTCGAGAAAAAATTAATCGTCGGAAATCAAACGATCACTTTTTTCAAATGACGATTAATACGTTAATAGGTAAGACTGAAAATTTAACAGATTATAAAACCCTCAATGAGGCTTTCGTATTAAAGTGAAATGTTTACCCTGATTTTGAATTCTAATACGACACTATTTTTTAAATACGAGTAACTTTCCGACGTCAAATATTTTCTCAAAAAGTGACAGGGAGATGGAGGGAGCTGAGATTATGGCCATGAGATTATTTCAATCGAACAATTCTTTAAAAAAATCGCTTTCTGCAAAGCTCTTCCTAAATCAGAATTTTAAATGAATCATTTTTATAAAAAAAATTACTTGTAAATTTCAACAAAGAAGAGACAAATTAAAAAAAAATATTGAACGTATAATTGAAAAATTCACAAAAAATTAGTAATATTTCATAAAAAATGAATTAAAATAAAATACTCTTGTCTATGCTTTCACATCTTCCATTTGAAATACTGATTCGGATTTCTTCATTTTATTCGATTCCTTCAATTTCAAGTGAAATCTGGTCACTATCATTGATAAATACAAATAAAACGCTAAAAAAAGAAACATTCAAGCATTACAATTTTGCATTTACAAAATCTTTAAAAAATCCTCGATTTATTTTTCGTGAATAAATTAACCATCTACGATAAAAAAGAAACGCACTTAACCTTAAAAATCAAAAAATAAATTTTTGAAAAAATAAAAAATAATTTAAAAAATAGGAAAATTGACAAAAAAAATCTCAAAAAACGTCAACATTCGCTTCCTTCACTTTTTCCAAAAAAATCCCCAGATAATTAAAAAAAATCAAAGATCACCGAGAAAACAAACACACTCACCGACTGCTAAACAACTTGCGAAAACAAATGTAAAAAAATACGCGTAATTCGACAGTAATTTCTTGCAAATGAAATCTTCCAAAGGTAAAAATACAACTTGTCTGGTACAAATCAGCGAAAATATATCGATCACGCATACGATAAATATAACCACTTGATACACCATAAAAGGTATCATGAAATTAGCGTAATTCTGCAAACAGTCATAATTTTCATTGGCCACTTAATCAGTCAATCTTCACATTACTCCACGTAAAAATACACGTACTTGGAAAATTCCGTAAAACGCTATGAATATGCAAATCAACATGATCAAATGGGGAGACACCGTTGATAAGGATTTATGTAAATCGTGATCTACAAGTTAATTCGATCAAATTACCAGAACAAAGCATGGACGAAGGTAAAAAAAAAATGAAAATCGTACTTTTGGACGAAGCCAATAATTCTATAATAATCGCAACAACATCGGACACCTGTAGCGAAAAATATGTAAATAAAAATCACAACATACTCATTTCACCAATCACCAAAATTTTTTCGGCTCTCAAAATGCTCTCAAAGGCCTGTAAACTTACAAAATGCAAATTCAATATCATAACCGAAGCCAAACCGAGCGAATCACCACAACACAACTTCGTGAGGAACATCTCCACTACGTCTCGAACTCGATTAAAAAACACATCGAAGTAAATTTGCAAAATCACTTCAACACATCGTTTCATTCACAGCCAAACAAATCAAGTCCATCTTTGACTCGTCTTCAACATGACAACACCATTCAACGATAAGAACTAATTGTTAACCCTTCACATGAGCTTATGAATGACACGACATTAACCTGCCTGCTTAACCACTTTACACGCCTATGTACTTTAAATTACCACAACTCCTCGTGCAATCGAACTTCATTGGGACATGTTCGTATCTCATTACCTCGCAGTACTCCAATCTAAGCCTTGACGTTGTTCAGCGCCGACCCCAAAATAATGAAAAACAAGACGAATGACCTCTTATCATAACGTCGCTTTTCGAGCCGTGCCAAGGTGGAGCGAGTTATCTACCAATGGCAATCCGATGCGAATATCAGCTTGTACCACATGAATTATTTCATCGGCAAGGCACGCGTTGCCATAGAAATAAGCAGACTTATTCACGCAGGGGAAAAAATCTTGTAAACGGATTCAGCTCGTTTTACACCGAATGCACATTTCTTGAATAGAAGTTTAACTTGTGTAAAAAAATTATTAAAAAAAATTGAAAATTTCATTATCAAAAGAAAATAACCTATACTATTCAAAATATTCACGTATAATAAAAAAAAAATTAAAAAAATGTTACGGATGCTCAGGCTCAGCTCCACCTATGAATAAGTTTCTAACCTTCAAATAACCTTGAAGTACGTCCTGCCATCCCCTCTTTCCCTCAGAAGCCCAAGCACCGCCAATCGACGCACGAAAACACCCAGAAAAGTCGGAGCTTGAAGTTTAAAATACTCAAAAACAGAAAAGTTGCCAGATTAATTGAAAATTTCAAAATACAAAACCTCGAGGAATATTTTTAAAGTTTTTCTAAATTATTGACATTTTTTAATACAATTTTTACGCAATTCTAAACAAATTTTCTGCCCCCTTGAACTCATAAAAGTCTTAATTTGAAAAAAAATCGATTAACGACAAGAAAAAAATGCCTAAAAAAGAAATAGCAACCAAGTCACCAAAACACAACTTCTGATCGCTGTAATTCAAATCACTATAAAATAGCATTCGACAAGAATACGTCACGTTCATTAGCATCAAATTAAAATTACATCGCTGTATTATGTAAAATTCCAAAAGTATACTAAATACATCCTCACGTTTCCCTTCCGTTTCCCTACTGATAACTCTTATCGCAAAGATAAAACACTAGAATCTCGGACGCAGACGTCAAACTTCAAAATATCGAATCGAAACACACATTAATTAAAATTTTAATCGAAATGCGCTATTAAAATCTTACAACTTGGTCGATTTTCATATATAAATAAAACACGTATCATATCAAATTCGACACTTGGAATGAAATTTGTTAAATATAATTAGATTACAAAAACATCACAGGATATGAAATCATAGCGGCGAATATTTCATGACAAAAATCACAATAACTTTCCTACAATCACACACATCGTGAAATAGCACCATAAACATAATTCTAAAAAAAATTACAATAAAAGGTACACGGCACTTCCAAAGCGCCTCTTCAAATACAAGATAATCGAATGAAAAAAATACAAACGAGCGATGAAATCATTCAATAACTCCATCGACCATCGCCTTCGCATCTCCAATCCTCGAACTCAAGCAATCGACGTGTACCCCGGTCTGGCTCTGGTGCGGGTATTTATTGTTTCTTTGTAATGATAATACACCACGGCCACGAAATGCCACCAAACCACTACACACGTACAAAAATTAACATCGAGTTCGCTCGAATTCCAAAACCTTCGTTGCAATTACCGTAAAACACCAGGCCGCCGATTATCGTCGAGGTATGTACTTTGGGATCGTTGGGGATGAAAAAATTTTGATCGTTCAATTCAATCATCGGTTTCTTCACGACCACCAAATACACAAACGAAATGGCCCACAGAATCATATGGAATATTTGGAAAAATATATACGGCACCAACAAGGCGGGAATCTCCTGTAATGCGTTTATTCGACAGAATCAAATTTACACGAGAATACTTCAAAATGTCGATGATCTTACACGTATCACTCCTGTAAAGGCCACCATCGAGCAAACCACTCCGAAAATGCCCAACAGCGACACCGCGTTCGGGAAATTATCCTCTGAAATGTTAAAAAACCGTAGAAAAACGTAAAATACCTACTAAGCGTTCGATTTCACCCCAAAGATAAATCTATATCCATAACACGACAATAAAGCAAACAAAAATACTTTTACGTGACCATAAATTGATACCAAAATATCCCAAATTGGGGCAAAGTCTACTGGACACCGAAAGGTATCCTCTCAAGGCCTACGAACATGCTGAGGCACTTAGCAGCATGCTAGGTCACGAATTCACGAATCAGCTAGCAGCTTCTAGGGCCATCACGTCAGAACATGTTAATTATACCAAAAATTCGCCACGGATTCTACTCACTTAAAACATCGGTCGAGATATTGACGGTGTACATCATCTAAAGAGAAACAAAATTACTCACACGTGTCACCTCTCGACAAATCCACCGATTGTACTTACCGCCCAAAAAATCGTCAAAGCTATACTGCCCCATTTGGCCGGACAAATATAACAACAGCTTTCAGAATCGCACATCTCCAAAAGCTCGTTCTTATTACAAACTAAAAACTCATAAATCACCAAAAATGGCAAAAAATCTGATGGAATATTCACTTACTAACGCACAACATAAAATGAAACAATCGTTGGAATATACTTATCGCGTCAATTTGTCATTCGCAAGTGTAACGTGACTAAGCCAGAGTAGAGAATAAACATCGATTAAAACGAGCCAGGAAGCAGTTAATTTTTATCGCCTCTCACAATCGCAACGATAACAACGATATTCGATAAAGTATTCTCATGATTTCGAACAGGTCGTTACCTATAATCGCTAGAGATAAATCATGACTCTGTTGAGAGGATTTGCTCAATTCCCAACGAAAATAACCTCGTAGATTACGAATTCAAAACAAAAATAAAGCCAGACAGAACTCGACCATTTAAGTCTTTATTTCATTATGCAAAGTACAACACGTACGATTTGAGACGTCGGCATCAACGTCACAGCCACAATTATACGTTTCTCGTCTTTACTCTCTCTCTATCTCTCTCTCTCATCCACTCACATCCTCTTATACTATTTGCTCTCCGAAACGCAAATCTGGCTTGTATTTCCAAAACGAATAAATAGATGGCACTATCGCATTACAACCGACACCAAGACTGGTTTTCCCCCTTCTACCGCCTCACAGCGCAAATCGGTTCGATATTACGTTAGAGTTAGAATAGATAGCGCAACTGGTTTCGACAAACCAACGAAAATATTAATTTACAGCTAAAGTTAATTATGTACTCGCTCTCTTGGTTTTATTTTTCGAACTTTTCCAACTGGAATACCCAAACTTGATTAAAAAATAAGGATTTAAAACAAAAATAATTTGAAAATTTAAAAAAAAACATTAAAAAAATAAAAATATGAAACACACTTGAAAAACACAAAAACACTGAAGATAGAAAAAAGTAATAAAACACAGCTTGAAAAAGCCACCAAAAAACAAGTAAAAACCACTGGAAAATAATAAAACAAAAACAAAAAAAAAGAAAAAAACGAAAAAAAACTGTAAATTATTTTTAAAAAACATACATTAAAAAAAAACAAAAAATTTTAAAAACAATAAAATTGCATTTTATTGTTAAAAAAAATATATGTACATTCATATATTCATAACAAAATTTGAAATGCATGAGCAAGAGCACACAACGAAAACGTTTTTCTCACTACAGTAACTTCGTTTCGATTTGGGAATTTTTTGTACTTCTCGGGCATTTTTTCCAATTTCATGCCTTTTTCAACCTGTAGACATGTTTACATGAGGAGAAAATCCGACTAAGAAATTACGTAACGAATTGAAACAACACAAAACTTACTTCATCGGTTGAATACGTTCTTTGAAAAATGTCCTCTCCGCAAATTGTCAACAGAAACAAAATACAAAACACAATCTCAAAACCACACAGCTTAAAAGACACTACAAGTACACATCACATATCTTTTTAAATAAGGGGAAAAGGGGGTCAATGGGTGTCACTTTACATGCGCAATATTATCATAATATACAAAGCTCCAAAGGTTGGAGACGATTATAGCATGCACAACAGTTGAAACTATGTGTAAATTTTACAAAATTCTCCTGAAAAAATAAATCAGCGTATCCAGTCGTATTTGCTCTTCTGCTTCATATCATTTGCCATATCATCAATGGATCGATGTACCTCTTGTTCATGGAGGTATACGTATTTTTCAACAATACATATCTCATTTCTCAATTTAACACTGTTCCATTATCCCATCACCATCCACCACCTAAAATTTCCAAATCACTCACCGATCGATGTCTTCTTTTTGTAAGCGCGAATACGCGAACGACGCGAATCTCCGAATCGATAATCGAAAAAAAAACACTCATTTCGCGACAAGTTTCCGAATATTCAATATTTTTCGCCTGAAACATCGAAAAAAAAAAGCACAAAATTAATACTCTGAAAATCGCGTAGATTACATGGAATGCTAATTCTCCTGCACCATCATAGCACACTATGTCAATAATTTTCATTATTTTTCATAAAGATAAAACAACTTAAGAAATCAATTTCGCGATATCAGAAGTGAATATTTATTGGATACTTCGTTTTCATATACATAGAAAAAATTCAGTAAAAATTTACAATTATCAATACGAGTGCAAATCATTCATAAATGATACATTAACAAAATCAAACAGTGACAAATCCCATGAAACGATATAATTCTTCCAACTCGCAATATTGACTATAAACCACCATCCACGAATACACTTCTACAACTGAAACAAAAAACCAGGAGAATCTTTGTGAAAATCCCGTCGCTTTTTAAATCCGCACCACCAGCGTAGTCAAAACTCAAAAAAATACCAAAAACGAAAAAAAAATCGACCAATGTCGCCGTTTTTATAAAACAAGCGTCTACGAGGATCCTCTCACCATTAAAAGGATTTCAAGGCCCCAAAACACCAGCAATTCCGCGATATCTCGAAAAGTTGAAAGCATGAAAAAAGTTCTACTTCAAAAATACCCCCTTCAATCACCTATCACTTTTGTCTCAACATCTTTCACCCCAATTCAACACTTACCCCCTCAAAACGCCCAAGGCCATCGACGAAGCATTTCTGCAGCAGAGCTTCGATATCCTCGACACTTGTGAAAATCACTACATCGACAATTTTTCTCACGTTTCCGATACTTTCACCAAATTCACTACTTCCAAATACTAAAACACTAAAAACCACGTACTCGACAGGAACACCATAAATATAGCGCCAGAAATAGATTCTTGTAATCCACCGTGGAAAAACGAATGCTCCCCGAAGGCCATATCATAAATGGTAAAAGCTATCGGAACCAATGCCACATACACGTAATGTACCATTTGCGCCGGCCTATCCTGCAAAAAGATTCCAAGCCCGAAAAATCGCCTTTACAGCTCGATATCGCTGAAATCTCACCTTATGAAGACCACAAAGTGCCAACACCGTGAACCATATTGCTACCAGGTTGGAAAACGTCATTAATACATTCCACGTGCTGAGATCGTTCCAATCTAGATAAACGTAAAAAAACCCACAATTACGTGAAACACCGTAACCATCCATTTTCACGCTACTCGCCAAGATACTCACGTCCGTTGGCAATTTTCGGCCACCAAACGTGTTCGTTCAATATATAAAGAGTCATAATAAAAAATACCTTTAAAAAAAAATCCCAAAAATATTTTACAACTCAAACCAAACCCGAGTCGTACCATACCAACTTACCAAATTATAAATCAACGCGATTGAGCATCCTTTTCTCAAGGAATACCCAAAGCACGACCTCACTCGGATCATTTTACTGACACTCATTTTTCACAATTATACCAAATCGCGAAAACCCGAAGTAACTTTAGATCGTTTCAAAAACACGTTGTTCAATCGAATCGTCGTAATGTACAAGTGATAACATTTTGCTTTTATTTTTTCAAAACGAATCATCGATAAGGCAGACATGCGATAATGATTCCATATTACGTGGAATTTTCGTTAATAATTGATACCTATGTAATTACGTAGATTAATATATTCAAGAATAAACCAGCGATTCGATTTCAAAAATTTTCGGACGAGGGGTTGATTTTTCAGCAAAGATGAGAATTTAAAGTGAATTTCATCATTCGAAAAAAATCACCCAAAATTCGTTTATAATTTATTTTAAACGACCCAAGAAGTTTTTTTTTGAAACTTAATTTGTATTTTAATTGAATAACAGAATGAAAGAATAAATAAACAATTATTTATTAGTTAAATTTAATGAAATAAATTTTTAAATTAAAAAGTTTAAATTATTTTAAAAGATAAAAATACCCCAAAAATTTTAAACTTCTTAATTATTTATTTTTTAAGCAACTGCAAGGCTCAAACATTATCCAAAATTTACTTGAAAATTATTGCCCACTCAGCTTAAAAATTTTCTATATCTTCGAACGCAGCTTCGAAATTCAGGAAAGTCGTTTTAGGGAAATCCTCAAATTCTGAAAAGAGCTATGACCCGCGTTAAGTTTTTCACAAAAATCGCATTTTTTTATAATTTCATCTGTTCCCTGAAAACGACTAAAATCAAACTGCTGGTTCAAGTACATAAAATTTGAGAATCTCAAAAAAATAATTTTATCGGCATGTCAAACAATTAAAAAACGACACATATTCACAATAAATTAGCGTTAACGTAATATATAAAACACTAATAATCAAAAAATCAAAAAAAATTACAAAAAAATGGCCCAACAATTATTCACCTACGATCTCTCAATATACAAGTCGACACCACCACAAGCATATTTCGTCACGGATTCCTCAGCTCCGCGATTTCTCACAACTAACCCCCTCAAAACGACTCATATCGCACGGGGCTAAACGGAAACATTCGAGGTGGCCGCTGAAATAGCCTCCGCAACATATCTCTTCTCGAGGGAACCGCCACAACTCCCTCATTTTCTTCGTTCATCTCGCCCTTCAGCTGTTCGTAATATCGAAACACCATCAGCAACGAGTAAGACTTCCAAACTGTAAAGAATTCTAAAAATTATCCGAAAATAACCCCAAATCTCTCCACTTACCTCCGAGCGCAGCGAAAATTCCCAATAAAATGTACGACAACGATTCCTCATTTAATTCTATGTGAAACGTATTCGTGATTTCTTTGATGATCGTTTGAACAATCGTGTCGAAATACGACGACGACGTCTGCTTCGAAATCACCAAGTATATCAAGTAAAAGAAAAACAACACTTGAAACGTTTCCAAAACCAGGTACGGTAAGACGCAGGGCATGCGGGTCTGAAAAATTTCCATTTAAGTTTCGCACATTCTTTTACGAGCGAAAATTCAACGTGAAATTTACCCCTCTCACGCGAAACAGACTTAACAGAGCTAGCGCAGCGCAGCATAAATCGGCCACGTCGATCAACGACAAAATATTGTTACCTCTCACTGAAAAAAAATCAAAAATAACGAAAATTCCGTATACTTAAAGACTTCCATTTAATTTCTAAAAAATTCAACTATTTTGAAATAAGAACTTGGAGTAAAAACAAAAAAAAGTACTTACACACAAAATGAAACAAACATTTGATGACGTCCAATATCTTACAAACAAAAAAAAACAATTATTAATCATTAATCGCTCCAAAGAGAAATTAAATTTCTAAATGCGAAATAAAATACCGTACGTAATTATCTCCATCGACGATACTAAAAGACAAGTAAAAAGAGCCAAGAGAGGGGAGAGTGACGTGCCGAAAAATAAAATTTCTACCAATAGGAAATCAATAATTCTGAATGATGAATAATGTACCAAAAAGTCACTTGGTCCACCTAGTGAGAATTTTCCGCCCTTAACTGAGAATGTATTCTTTAAAAATATTCAAAAAAATCCATACAACGTACAAATATTGCCCAAGCAGTCGCCCATAAAATTGCATTACTCTAATACTTTTCAAAAATAACCTCATTTTAAGTAAAACCGCGTTCGATTTGATTTTTTAATTTGAAAAATCCAATATTTAAAATCGACCACGAGCACACGCCCGTCCATGGATACTTCCCACCAGACACCAGTGGCTACTCTACGTTCACGCACCGGTACCTCGTTTCGTCACGGAAACGCCGCTAGCGTTCAACGGGAGACTGCCGCTTTCCGTAGTGTGAACGTCCGTTGTTTCGAGGGCGCGTAAGCGTACATATCCCGCTAGGACGCGGTGGTCGGTATCAACTTGACGGGGTGTGTTCGCCGTTTTTCCATATTTTTTTACGCGAAAACTATCAATTTCTTCAATATATCGAAGTTTTTTCCTTTAATTTCATGAATACGTTGAAAAATATGTTCACGAAAAAAAATATGTATCCTTCGATTCAGCTAAATTTATGTAGAATCTTGTCCAACCCCCTCTCTCCTCTTATCCAAAAATATCTTAATATTCTTCGCAAGAACACCCCGCAACAAATTAATCATGTTTCGTCGTTCGATGAATTTTTTTCTCCTTGCAAGCAAAAAATCGTTGATTCACGTAGGAAAGAGCGTCAGAAATGCAATTGTTGATTCACTTAGGAAAGAGCGTCAGAAATGCGATAACGAAAAACAACTGAAGCAATGCAAACATGAATCATCAATCATCAATCACAAAATAGAACATTCACGCCACCTCGAGTCAAACCAAATTCAAGGACCAAATTTTGTACGTAGGCCTAATTTAAAAAAATCAGCCCAACATATACTAGATCGCTTCAAGTGTAATTCCTATGACGCGGAAAATCGTCAAAGTCGTCTCATCGACGACCGATTTAAAATTTCCGAGAGAATGATAATCGTAAAAACTAAACGAAAATATAAAATCTAACTTACCAGTTCGCAAAATAAAATGAAAATCACGGTGTATTTAAGGGAACACCCGCAACTAAGCCAATTCCAATTACACATGGTTGAAATTCGATCAAATCTATCACCTTATTTTAGAATTATCGCCTCGTAGGGCCATGTAAAAACCTGCATTCGAAATGAATCACATCGTCCTGATATTTTATACCAATGCACCGTCAATGCGTGTACTTTGATAGTTGAAAGTTGTCTACCACATATTATCAATACTCGGAATACTTATCTCGATGAACAATTTGTGACAAAATGACAATAGGTTACTTCATTTTACAATCGTCATACTTCTTCTTCGTGTATTGACTTAAAAGCCTACGAAACGATATGTGTTCGTTCAATGGGAACATAAAATCTCGAATTTCTTTTTATCGAAGCGAAAAATATTTCACTACGAATACTTCAAAAGCTCTTATTTTGTGGTTAAAATTAAATGAAATAGCTTCTCACGATGTTAACGAATAATTAACAACTCATAAAGAAAGAGTGCACCATGATCCCCAAAACCAATTATTAATCATTCGATGGGGTGGAGGTTCTGATTAATAACAGATATACATAATAATCATACCACATGAATAACTCATCATCTTATTCAACTCATAATACCCAAAACAAGAGAAAAATATCATCGAATACCTTCTAACATCGTTAAATTTCAATCCTAATAATCTACATTAAACGCACAAATCTAGTAAAAAAATATCCAACCCTAGACGCATCAACAGAATCCACCTCAGTCGTCGATTTCCTCCGGGGCAATAACTCCATCGTGGTTTCTATCAACAGCATCCAACCCATCTCTAATCCTTTCTTCGGGCCACTCTGGTCGTTTCATCTCCAGCCACTTATACGCTTCGACCACACCCAGCACCCCATCGCCGTTCGCGTCGCCTTCGACGAGAATCCTCCCAGCGGTAAAATCCCAGTATCCATCCACCTCAACTTGTCCAATCCGACGATAAACCGAACCGCAACAGCTTTTGTTACCTTCTCTGCATCCGCCGTCGCAAGAGCACCCGAATACGTTGCATGTACCGACGCCGCAGTAAAAACCCTCGATCAATGAACAATCGGCGCAAAAAAACCCGCTGTAATTGGCCGGAGATCCGTCTCGCTCGCAAAATCTTATGAGTCGCGGATAACAACACTTCGCATTTGTCTCGCAAATCATCAAATTCCACAGAAACGTCGTCGCCATTGTTTGGACGACAAATACAGACCAAGTTATACGTGTGGTCATCGCGACAAGTAAACGATGTAATATCGTTTCACCGTTTGATACGTAAATTAATCGAAAACAAATAATTACGACGACTACGATGCGATGGCTGCTCGTAAAAATGATAATTTTGCGATGTAGCGTTACACAAAACGTAAACGAAATATCGTCTTTGATAAAACGCGACGTATGTATTTCGTTTACTTTTTCCTATTTCTTCAATTACGCGTAATAACAGCAAATCACAAAATAAAAATACTACTCGCTGCAGAAAACTAAAAGAAAAATTTGCGGCATACGAAGTACACGACTACACGTGTGGTCGACATTCGAAAAAAAAAACGACGTAATTTAGACAAAGGTGATATCATCAAGCACCAAAAGAGAATAAATTATCTCATTTTTTTCACCCTCAAAGAAACCTAATCAACCAAATCGTTAAAAAATTTGAAAAAAACATTAATTTATAACACACAATAAAGAATTTGTTGACACGTGTCGCGGCATTATATTACACAAGTAACATGCATTGACACGTGTCATGTTAAGACATGTTACAAAAGTAACCTGTCTTGACACGTGTTATGTTGACACGACATATTTATCAACACGCGTAAAAATCCTTTTTGGAAAAATTTTATGAGCAAGAGCCTTTCAGAGAAATAAAGTATGATTACATGTTCTTTCGAGATATGTAACGTAACATGTCTTGACACGTGCCGCGTCAACATATTAAATGACATTTTAATCGACCCGTGTAAAAGCAGTTGCCCATAAATATAAAAACACTTTCTCATCATGTTTTCTGGAAAAAAGTAACATCTGACGAGGTTGTTAGTATAAACGATTAGAACATGCTTCAAATTATTAGCTCTATCGAGCAAATCTAGCTTCATGTAAAATCACAATTCGTATCCAAAAAACCACATCCACTTTACATTTAATGTTCAATGTATTCCGAACAATTCTAACAATTTCAAAAATCTGAAAAACATTTCGCCGGATTATTTTACATAATATTCGAGTAAAAAAACTGTCAAATCATTCAACAGCTTCCATCGATACACGTTTTTACTTACTTGGTAAAAAATCAAAATACCCGAGCTTCTAGGTTTTTGATAAACTCCAATATGAAAAG